>KV751389.1:445781-469322 GCA_001698575.1 Mola mola | reverse complement strand
GTCGAAAAGAAAAATTCCCAAAGATGGTTTCTGTCATCTGAGCTAGTTCCGCGCCGATCAGCCACAAACATTAAACCCACTGCCAGCTGAGGGGATTAGCAGTGATCGTCTGGCTGCGGTTCCGTGTAACGGACGAGAACCTGGACATTGACACTTTCTTTGTCACGCTTCTTTGTCGGTTCCTGAGCAGTTTTTGTGCTGTCCCAGCATGCATTGTTCTGCTTCAGGGGACCGCTGTTATCCCGGTGTGTCATGGTACTGGTTCTTAATGGACGGTTTGTGATAACAGCCACTTGAGTGCCAGAATCCAGGGTTCCCCGACAGAGCAGAGACAGAATGTTACTCACCTCAGCTGTCCGTGGTTTTCCAGATGTAACCGAGCGCTCTGTGTTCATCTCTCTCATCAGCAGGGACCAAACACTGCACTGAAAATCGATGACAATATGCGACTTATCAAGTCGTGCGAGATGTTAAATGAGTGGTGATACACGTTTTAAACATGAGAGGGTGCTGCTGTCAATGTGAGCATTTCAGTGAGGGGAAAGACAGCGGTTTCAGCCTCGGCGGTAAGACCAGGAAGCCGTTGCCAACATGTCAAAATGACTGCCTAAAAGAGTGGGGCGGAGCTACAGGGGAGAGGAGTTGTTTCCATTGAGCCTCATGCTTGATTCTCAAAAGTTACAAACCCCAATTTTATTTTCTCTTTTACAAAGAAAAGGAAATGTGCATCATTTTGCAGTTTGCAAAGTTTAGAACCTCACAAATGAAAATGAATTCTTTACTTTTATGAAGAAAAATCACAGAATTTTGTCCTTTTTGTCTGAGGAATAAGTGATTTATAATTTGTCATGAAACCAGTGTCATCAAATCAAATCAAATCAAATTTTATTTGTATAGCCCGAAATCACAATTTACACATTATCTCACTGAGCTTTGACAAACTGTACAGATGTGACATCCTCTGCCCTTAGACCCTCGAACCAGGTGAGGAAAAACTTAAAAAACCCTAAACAGGGAAAATAAGAAACCTCAGGAAGAGCCACAGAGGAGGATCCTTCTTCCTAGGACGGACAGACGTGCAATAAATGTCACTTGTACAGAACACAAAAACATGATAACAACAGTTCATTTAGAATGCATAAAACATCCATGAGTCCCAGAGTCTGTGGATTCTATGAGTCCGGATGTATGGAAAGTCTAGTGATCCAGACGCAGGTGGACTCTGTTGGTCCAGGAGTCATTGTACTCCATGTAGGAAGATCTGGGTGTTGCTGAGTCCAAGAGTATGTAGAATCTGTAAATCCAGGGATATGTGAAGTGTAGTGGTCCAGAAGCAGGTGTAGTCTATTGACCAAGAAGCCATTGTGATCTGTGGGTCCCGATTTGCACTTGGAAATCCAGCCTAGGATCCAAGTCACAGGATCCAAGTCACAGGATCTCCTTTCCTAATGTGGCCAGGAGGCATCAGGCAGGACCACAGCAGCACCTCCCACCGCGACCTAGAAAAACCTGCAGGATGGTAAAGCACAACGACTCCGGGGAAGAAGTAAAGTTAGTGTAAGGATATGGACATTTACAGGAGCAGAGAAGGAGTCGGAGTCAGAGGGGGGAGAGAAGAAAGCTCAGTGAATCATGGAGTGTTCCCCCAGCAACCTAAGCCTATAGCAGCATAACTAAGGGCTAGATAGGCCAGCCTTAACTATAAGCTTTATCAAAAAGGAAGGTTTTAAGCCTACTCTTAAAATCAGAGAGTGTGTCTGCCTCCCGTACCAAGACTGGAAGATAGTTCCACAGGAGAGGAGCTTGATAGCTGAAAGCTCTGCCTCCCATTCTACTTTTGGAAATTCTTGGGATCACCAATAACCCTGCATCCTGGGAGCGTAAGGTTCTGGATGGGCGATAGGGTACTATGAGCTGTTCAAGATAAGATGGTGACTGACCATGAATAGCTTTGTAGGTGAGAACAAGGATTTTAAATTCTATTCTAAATTTAACGGGGAGCCAGTGCAGAGAAGCCAGTATGGGGGAAATATGGTCTCTGATATTAGTTCTAGTCAGTACACGCGCTGCTGCATTTTGGATTAACTGAAGAGTTTTTAAAATTTTGTTAGGGCAACCTGAAAATAAAGAATTACAGTAGTCCAGCCTGGAAGTAACAAACGCATGAACTAGTTTTTCTGCATCTTGTTGAGACAGGATGTGCCGGATTTTAGCAATGTTACGGAGGTGAAAGAAGGCGGTCCTTGAAATCTGTTTAACATGTGATTTAAAAGACAGCTCCTGGTCAAAGATAACACCCAGGTTTCTGACAGTGGTGCTGGAGGCCAAGGCAATGCCATCCAGATTAACTATGTTGCTGGATAATGAGTCTCTAATGTGTTTGGGGCCCAGCACAATGACTTCAGTTTTGTCAGAGTTTAACATTAAAAAGTTATGAAACATCCAGTTTTTAATGTCCTTAAGACATGACTGTAGATTAGCTAACTGATGGGTTTCATCTGGCTTCATTGATAAGTATAGTTGTGTGTCATCTGCATAACAGTGAAAATGTATGGAGTGCTTTCTAATAATTTTACCTACAGGAAGCATATATAGAGTAAATAGTAATGGTCCAAGCACAGAACCTTGTGGGACTCCATGACTAACCTTGTCATATCTTGATGATTCATCATTAACATGAACAAAATTATATCTATCAGATAGGTAGGACTTAAACCATCTTAGAGCAGATCCTTTAATGCCAATTTGGTGTTCCATCCTCTGTAGTAAGATGTGATGATCGATAGTGTCAAAAGCTGCACTAAGATCTAATAAGACTAGTATAGAGATAAGTCCCGCATCAGATGCAGTGAGGAGGTCATTTGTAACTTTTACCAATGCCGTTTCTGTGCTGTGATGCTTTCTAAAACCTGACTGAAACTCTTCAAATAGACTATTATACTGAAGAAAGCCACATAGTTGTTTCGCTACTGCTTTCTCTAGAATCTTTGAAAGAAAGGGGAGGTTGGATATTGGTCTATAGTTGGCTAAAACTTCTGGGTCTAGGGTAGGTTTTTTTAGGAGCGGTTTAATTACAGCTACTTTAAATGACTGGGGCACATAACCTGTTACAAGGGATAGATTGATAATGTTTAGTAGTGGATTTCTAATTAGGGGTAAAACCTCTTTGAGCAACCTAGTAGGTATGGGGTCTAGTATACAGGTTGATGATTTAGATGAAGATAATGTTGTCGTTAGTTCCTTAAGGTCAATTGGATGGAAGCTTTCCAAACACACATCAGGACTAATAACAGCCTCTATAATTCCTGTTGCTGAACTGGAATCTGTGGAGTGTAGGATATTTTCTCTGATAAGTCTAATTTTATTATTGAAGAAGTTCATAAAATCATTACAGGTGAGGGCTCTAGGAATGCATGGTTCAATAGAATGATGGCTCTCAGTCAGCCTGGCTACAGTGCTGAAAAGGATCCTGGGCTTATTCTTGTTTTCTTCTATCAACGCTGAATAGTAGTCTTTTCTTGCTCGGCGAAGGGCCTTCCTGTATACTTTAAGGCTATCCTGCCAGGCCATGTGTGGCTCTTCCAGTTTAGTGGAACGCCATTTCTTTTCAAGTTTATGAGTTTTCTGTTTTAACTTGCGAGTGTTAAGATTATACCACGGAGCTAGTCTCTTTACTGGTTTTGTTTTCTTTTTAACTGGGGCAATGGAATCGAGTGAAGCACGTAGAGAGCCGGCAGTGAAATCGGCAAGGTGATCAAGCTGGGAGGGGCTAAATTTAAGATATGACTCCTCTGTTATTTTGGGATATGGCACTGAAATTAATGCAGAGGGAATAATTTCTTTAAAATTTTCAACAGTGTCCTCAGATATGCATCTGCTATAATAACTAGTGACTCTTGGTTTATAGTTGATGAGCAGAAATTCAAATGTTAGAAGATAATGATCTGATAAAAGCAGATTTTGCGCAGAGACATTTAAATGCTCAATTTCAATGCCATATGTCAGAACAAGATCAAGGGTGTGATTAAAAGTGTGTGTTGATTCTTGTACACACTGACAGAAGCCGAATGAATCTAATAGTGAGAGAAATGCCGTACCAAGGCTGTCGTTTTCAATGTCTACATGGATATTAAAGTCACCTACAATAATGACTTTATCTGTTTTGAGGACCAAAGCTGAGAGAAACTCTGAAAATTCAGATAAAAATTCAGTGTAGGGTCCAGGTGCTCGATACACTATAACAAACATAATTGGAGTTTTCATGGTTGGATCGGAAATGCTAAGAATGAGATTTTCAAATGAACTAAATTTTTGTTTGGGCTTAGGGTTTATTAATAGGGCAGAATTGAAAATGGCTGCAACTCCACCACCTCTGCCAGTGTCTCTGGGAATGTGTGTGTTAATGTGACTGGGAGGAGTGGATTCATTAAGACTTACATATTCGTCTTGGCACAGCCAAGTTTCAGTAAGGCAGAATAAATCAATATTGTTATCTGATATAAGCTCATTTATTAATACACCTTTAGATGATAGGGATCTGATATTCAAGAGTCCACATTTAAGTCTCTTTACTTTGTAAACTGCCTCATTAGTGGTGTTGATTTTTATTAAGTTCCTATGTGAACTCTTATTTGATTTAGTGAATTTAGTGAATTTATGTGGACGGGGGACAGACACAGTCTCTATGGGGTTGTAGGTGGATGACTCTAAAGGAAGCGCAGAGAAGCGTGTAAGACTGCAACTCTGCTTCCTGGCCTCAACTCTGAATTGTCAATTTGGCTGACTAATAAATCTGGCCATATTTCTAGAAATGAGAGCAGCTCCATCCCAAGTAGGATGGATGCCGTCTCTCCTCATTAGACCAGGTCTTCCCCAGAAAGTTTGCCAATTATCAATGAAACCCACGTCGTTTGCTGGACACCACCTCGACAGCCAGCGGTTGAACGACGACATGCGGCTAAACATATCGTCACTGGTCAGGTTAGGCAGGGGACCAGAGAAAACTACGGAGTCCGACAGTGTTTTGGCAAAAGCACACACCGACTCAACATTAACTTTAGTGACTTCCGACCGGCGTAGCCGAACGTCATTACCGCCGACATGAATTACAATCTTACTGTATTTACGTTTACTTTTTGCCAGCAGCTTTAAATTTGATTCCACGTCGCCCGCTCTGGCCCCAGGAATACATTTGACTATGGCCGCTGGTGTGGAAAATGTCACGTTTCGCAAAATAGAGCTGCCAATTACTAGAGTTGGTTTCTCAGCGGGTGCGTCACTGAGTGGGGAAAATCTGTTGGAAACGTGAACGGGTGGGTGGTGAACCGTGGGCTTCTGCTTAGGACTATGCTTCCTTCGAACAGTCACCCAACTTCCCTGGTTTCCCGACTGCTCGGGAGCTGCTCTCAGTCGACCCGCACCGGCTAATGGGGGCTGGCTAGCTAGCGAAGCTACTGGTTTGGTTTGCAAGGTGCGGATCGTAGCCTCCAAATCACTAAGCCTCGCCTCCAACGCAGCAAATAAACTACACTTAGTACAGGTACCATTATCACTAAATGAGGCAGAGGAATAACTAAACATGTGACACACTGAGCAAGAGAGAGGAGAACGAGAGGGAGAAGCCATTGCTGTGCGCCAGGTACAATACCTGACTTGGTTAGCACGACACAGAACGGTTGTAA
The DNA here is from genome assembly GCA_001698575.1 of Mola mola. Classification (NCBI taxonomy): domain Eukaryota; kingdom Metazoa; phylum Chordata; class Actinopteri; order Tetraodontiformes; family Molidae; genus Mola; species Mola mola. The sequence goes on along the minus strand of KV751389.1, from coordinate 463,641 downwards.
GAGTAGCGATAAATCCACTAAAATGAGAGCGGGCTAAAGGGTGCTTAAGTACAGGGTTTGCACTTTCAATACACAGCAGTTAAACAATTAATGTCGTTAAAACCCTCTCAGATAGTTAGCAAGGTACAGCAAGACGACCAGACACAAACAACAGGAAGTGACGCAATACCAAGATGAGTGTTTTCTAATGCAAACGTTAGAACGAAAGAACTGGATTCTGGCCACGTCAAACCATCATTAACTTCGCTCGTATCACAGCGCTTAAAGGAAAAACTTTTTTACATTTTCAGAAAGGCCAACAGTGTTACTATTGTGACACAAACAACAGGAAGTGACGCAATACCAAGATGAGTGTTTTCTAATGCAAACGTTAGAACGAAAGAACTGGATTCTGGCCACGTCAAACCATCATTAACTTCGCTCGTATCACAGCGCTTAAAGGAAAAACTTTTTTACATTTTCAGAAAGGCCAACAGTGTTACTATTGTATTGCAGTTAATGTCAAGCAAAAACTTTTTCTTTTTTTTTTGTCATGAATCGAACATCCTGATCAGTTTAGCTTGACTTATTTGTCTGTGCAGTGGGGGTGAAATATAATGTCTTCGGCCAACGATTTGCCCTTTTCAAGTTCTCTTTGGTCACTTTTTGGAGTTTTACGTTGGAATTGCCAGCCAGCACCAACATTTTTGACCAGATTCTCTCGTCATTTAAGCTGCGACACACATCAGCGATGAGAACTAACCTGAAATGACAGAAACCATCTTTGGGAAAAACTTGAGGAGTTCTGTTTTGAGTTTTTAAGTTTTTAAGTTTGTCCCACTTGAAATAACAAAGTAGGAGGGGCTTAAGAGATCAAGCTTGTTGGCCATCTTTCCATACAATCGGCCTTTTAAAAGGCCTCCTTTATTTTGATTGGCTTTCGTCAGCAGGGTCCCTATATGTGATGTTTCAGCTAGTAGATGCTGCTGACACACACACACAATCTTAATTCAGACATATCGCAATGGATTGTGATTCAATAGTATTGATTACTGTGTTCTGTAAACCATGTGGCGTTGGACATGACGTCGCCGTCTGCCTTTGGTGAGACACCACTTTTTTTTTTAATATTGTCCCAGTAAGAAATAATGATACTTACACATCAGTTTTTTCCCATCCCATAATACGACCACTGGAGGCTGGATGTTGGTTCTTTCAACCATGTGGCCAGAGCATACAGACTTCTGATGAAAATCAGCTGGTTAACGTGTCACCGTGGTCCACATCATGACCGACATGAACAGTCAGGGTCAATCCACCAATAACTGACTCCAAAACACTGCAGACTTTCAGATATGCTGCAGTGATACAGCAACAGAAAATAAACGACATACAGCCAAACTGTGATATGAACCTTCACTACAAACAGCTGCAGCTCGTTAGTTCCCTACAATGTGCTTTAAGGATGCAGTGACACTTCAGTGAAACACAGCAGATCTGCGCCATAACGGACAGGATGCAGCCAAAGGGAACATCCACCTCAACATCATTTCTACGTATCGAATCAAAGCATGTCATCTAGCATGCTAACTAGCTTCATTAGCACCATATCCAAAAACCATCAACCACAAATTGTCTGGGACAGCATCACGCATCCTGAACTGAGGTGGTCATATGAATGAGTGGGAAATCGTGTCTGGTTCAAACCTGTTGCTAAATGACTGCAATGTCAGAACTGGCCACTGTGCAGCGTGTAGCAGACTAGTTTAAAAGCCAGAAGATGAAAGAGCAGGTAAGCTCCGCCTCGGTCCAGCTGCAGGTGAGGGGCGGAGCTGTGACTGGAGACAGGGTGAGTGTCAAATTTTTTCCAAGAGATTTTAGGAACACAAAAGGATTTTTTTAGATGAGTAATTTTATGACAATTACTTCGATGGATTTTTAAGGTCTTAATGAATGAATGTAGCAGGACTTTAAATACACTTCCTGCAGCTTCTTCTCAGTTGGCCATTTTCAGCCTTTAAACTAAAACCGTTAAACATCAGCATGTTTGGAAGTAAAGACAAAATGTACATGTTGTCTTACAATTTCATTTTGATGCAACTTTTCAGTGTTTTGAGATGTTGCAGGTCAGGCTGAGGTACAAATGTTGACACTGATGATGTTAAAACTATGTTGACCTGATGTTTTTAAAGCAGTAATTAGGGGGTGGAGCTTGCAAGTGAAGCTGTAGATGGAGTCTTTTTGCAGCTGTCATGCACGATTCCCACCTCTTCAATGTGTTAATGGTCAAAATGAAAGAGGGAATAAAAGCAGAAGAAGTATGTTTCCCTCTCAGATACAAACACTGAGACATGTTGGTTAATGTGAAGATGCTTGTATATTTGCTCTCTTCTTCGCTGCTGGGTTCAGTGGCAGCTCTTTGCTCGAGTGTATGTGAGTTTTACACACTGCTGTTTGGAGTGTGTCAGTGCCCTACAGCTGCATGTGCTGGTAAATTTTTTATTGCTGCCTGTGGAGAAAGTGCCTTTTGAAATGTGAAGGAAAGAATTTCCTGTATTCGTTTTGAAATTTTCAGAGGTCCTGGTTTCAAGTCCTGATTTCAGGTCCTGTCTTTGTCATGTTTGGGTTTTTTTTGTTTTGCAGTGAAACTTGATAGAAATCTGGATGTGTGTCTGAGGACTTTGAGTTATTAATCTGCGAATCTCAGAGCCGCTCATACAAACGTTCAGTGCTTTCACATCCTACTGTTTCAAAATAACATGGTGTCATCCGCAAAAAAGTTAAATAAGCTAATACTTTTCCACAATTAAACGGCACGGCAGAGTCCTGATAGAAAACTGTGTCACCTCACTCACAGTTACAGGTGGTGATTGCTGCTAAAATTCATTCTAACAGAGACATTTCCTCCTGAAATTATACATAAAACCTGACAAATTCACAGATGGCAATAATCAGAATAACATATTTTAAGAGTTGTGAAATCTTGCATCATTGAGTTGCGCACTTGTTCTGTGGTTTAGTTCCCGATGAACCTTCCAACTCTTGGATCTGCTCCTCAAACTGGATTCTGTGGATTCATGTCGAACTCGTACCCCAAGCAGATTCCTCTCTTTAGTTGCCTCGGTCAGTGTTCCTGGCGTTCCGGTAAATAACTTTCCACTATCTTCAAGGTCAAACTTTAATAGCATATCGATATGTGAAAGCATTCCAGAATTCAACAACAAGGTAGCCTGACCCACTTCAGTCCGAAATAACTGAACTTCAGGACAGTGCCACAGCATGTCCCCACTCCTCCACAACCCTGCCTGCAGAGATAGGAGGGGTCTGGATCCGTCGTTTTGATGTTAGATAGAGTAATACAGGCTCCCTCCATATTTCCTCCAATCGTCAATCTGATTTCGCAGATTGGGAACTCAGCTTTCCTAAAAACCAGAAAACAATTAACAGCTCATCATGGAGTCATGGACACAGTACCCACAGTAGCAGTAACATTCTGAAATATTACACATTTCATTAACACTACGTGATATAAATACTTAAATAACGGAGACTAGATAATAGTACCTCAATTAAGATAGTTAAAAATAATAAAATCACTTTCCAGAAAAAGATGATCATCTCAGCCCTCATTTAAAATAGCCTGAATAACTCAAATCACCTCCAGGGGTAAAGAGCGTCATCTTGTGCAGGAGTTACAGCTGCAGGCGCCAAAGAGTTTCGGCCAGTTTTCATTTGTTCTGGTCTTGAACAACACAACGTCGGCCAGTGCGATGAAGCTGAAACTCACGAAACAAAAGATGAGAGCAGTGGTTGGCTAAACTTCCTGGAGGTTCAGCTGAGACTCGCCAGCGATCTTCCTCGGCCATGTTACTACTTGGATCGGAGAGCTTGTGTTACATAGGGAGACACCAAACAAAATGACAGAACAGACTCAGAACAGGCACGATGAAGCAGAGTGAGCTGCTTCATGCTGTTCTTGTCTTATTGTTGGGCATGAATGTCATAAAAACTTCTGAAACAAAATCTACAATGATCACTCAGGTTCGCCGTGCCAACGCAGTCTTTGTGTGCGGGAAGCCGGAAACTGACCCGCAGGGCAGGATGGGACATGTAGTTCAGTCAGGTACCACAAGTGAAAACACAGACGCCCTTAAAGGAAACCTTTGAAAAGTTTATCTTCCTGTTAAAGGTCAAGTGGAACACTTAACTAGCAATTAGTACCTCGGAAATACCGGCGAGGCCATCGGCTAAACAGCCACCTAAATTATTCACTACGATAACGGAAAGCAAGCAGAGCGCATATGTTCTGAGCAGCCAGTCGCACACCACTAATGTCAAGTGGATTTGCATCACGCCGACGAGGAATCATGGGTAATAAGACAGTCCCACTGGAAATACGAGCTCTGTAAAAAAGCTGAGTTGTAAAGGTCGAGACGGGCGAAGATGCCGCCTGCTGAAACAGATGTTTCCATCCCACTGCAGTAGAGTGTTATCCCGGCCTGTCAGGGATTCTAATGAAGCATCATCCCCATCCAGCACACACACGCACAGAGACCCTCCATCACTTCGGGGCCCAGAAGTCACTTTCCGTACACTGCTTCACTGCAGTCTTGTGCTCCGTCAGAATGCGTTTTCAGCGGTAGAGGAAGGATGTTATTTTCAGACAGGCCTCTTTAAGTGTGAAAGGAAGTGACGGTGGCCTGCCTGTATAGAACCGTGACGTGAGAATGTAATTAATAGAAGGCATCTGTGGTTAAATGTCAAAGTCTGATGTCTTCATCACTCTGCTGCAGTTTCAAAACTCGTTGTGTTTTCATTTGTCAGTAGTCGCGTACATCAAACGGCTACTGTCAGTTCTAACGACATCAAGTTAGCAACAACAAAAGTTAAACATCTGGTCAGACTCTCTACAGAGTCCTGAAAAATATTTCTTATTACAGCAGTTGGCCTAAATACAGACTGCCGCCATCTTTCCACTGTAACTGAAGCAAATGTAGCTCTGATACGCTGCCATGTTCGGCTGTGGACTTGAGCTCAACTGACGTTTCATCTGCCTTTAACTTCCTCAATGACCAATTAAAACCAAACTGATGAGAAAAAGGAAGAGTTGAACAAACATCAGCAAGATAAGAACAACCTTAAATGACAGAACCCGTCTTTGGGAATAAAGACGTGTACGAGGAGTTTGGTTCATGTCCCACTGCTAATGTGGAGGGGGAGGGCTTTATGAGTGATACTTCACACATTCCCAGAGACACTGGCAGAGGTGGTGGAGTTGCAGCCATTTTCAATTCTGCCCTATTAATAAACCCGAAGCCCAAACAAAAATTTAGTTCATTTGAAAATCTCATTCTTAGCATTTCCGATCCAACCATGAAAACTCCAATTATGTTTGTTATAGTGTATCGAGCACCTGGACCCTACACTGAATTTTTATCTGAATTCTCAGAGTTTCTCTCAGCTTTGGTCCTCAAAACAGATAAAGTCATTATTGTAGGCGACTTTAATATCCATGTAGACATTGAAAACGACAGCCTTGGTACGGCATTTCTCTCACTATTAGATTCATTTGGCTTCTGTCAGTGTGTACAAGAATCAACACACACTTTTAATCACACCCTTGATCTTGTTCTGACATATGGCATTGAAATTGAGCATTTAAATGTCTCTGCGCAAAATCTGCTTTTATCAGATCATTATCTTCTAACATTTGAATTTCTGCTCATCAACTATAAACCAAGAGTCACTAGTTATTATAGCAGATGCATATCTGAGGACACTGTTGAAAATTTTAAAGAAATTATTCCCTCTGCATTAATTTCAGTGCCATATCCCAAAATAACAGAGGAGTCATATCTTAAATTTAGCCCCTCCCAGCTTGATCACCTTGCCGATTTCACTGCCGGCTCTCTACGTGCTTCACTCGATTCCATTGCCCCAGTTAAAAAGAAAACAAAACCAGTAAAGAGACTAGCTCCGTGGTATAATCTTAACACTCGCAAGTTAAAACAGAAAACTCATAAACTTGAAAAGAAATGGCGTTCCACTAAACTGGAAGAGCCACACATGGCCTGGCAGGATAGCCTTAAAGTATACAGGAAGGCCCTTCGCCGAGCAAGAAAAGACTACTATTCAGCGTTGATAGAAGAAAACAAGAATAAGCCCAGGATCCTTTTCAGCACTGTAGCCAGGCTGACTGAGAGCCATCATTCTATTGAACCATGCATTCCTAGAGCCCTCACCTGTAATGATTTTATGAACTTCTTCAATAATAAAATTAGACTTATCAGAGAAAATATCCTACACTCCACAGATTCCAGTTCAGCAACAGGAATTATAGAGGCTGGTATTAGTCCTGATGTGTGTTTGGGAAGCTTCCATCCAATTGACCTTAAGGAACTAACGACAACATTATCTTCATCTAAATCATCAACCTGTATACTAGACCCCATACCTACTAGGTTGCTCAAAGAGGTTTTACCCCTAATTAGAAATCCACTACTAAACATTATCAATCTATCCCTTGTAACAGGTTATGTGCCCCAGTCATTTAAAGTAGCTGTAATTAAACCGCTCCTAAAAAAACCTACCCTAGACCCAGAAGTTTTAGCCAACTATAGACCAATATCCAACCTCCCCTTTCTTTCAAAGATTCTAGAGAAAGCAGTAGCGAAACAACTGTGTGGCTTTCTTCAGGATAATAGTCTATTCGAAGAGTTTCAGTCAGGTTTTAGAAAGCATCACAGCACAGAAACGGCATTGGTAAAAGTTACAAATGACCTCTTCACTGCATCTGATGAGGGACTTATCTCTATACTAGTCTTATTAGATCTTAGTGCAGCTTTTGACACTATCGATCATCACATCTTACTACAGAGGATGGAACACCAAATTGGCATTAAAGGATCTGCTCTAAGATGGTTTAAGTCCTACCTATCTGATAGATATAATTTTTTTTCATGTTAATGATGAATCATCAAGATGTGACAAGGTTAGTCATGGAGTCCCACAAGGTTCTGTGCTTGGACCATTACTATTTACTCTATATATGCTTCCTGTAGGTACAATTATTAGAAAGCACTCCATACATTTTCACTGTTATGCAGATGACACACAACTATACTTATCAATGAAGCCAGATGAAACCCATCAGTTAGCTAATCTACAGTCATGTCTTAAGGACATTAAAAACTGGATGTTTCATAACTTTTTAATGTTAAACTCTGACAAAACTGAAGTCATTGTGCTGGGCCCCAAACACATTAGAGACTCATTATCCAACAACATAGTTAATCTGGATGGAACTGCCTTGGCCTCCAGCACCACTGTCAGAAACCTGGGTGTTATATTTGACCAGGAGCTGTCTTTTAAATCACATGTTAAATAGATTTCAAGGACTGCCTTCTTTCACTTCCGTAACATTGCTAAAATCCGGTGATGCAGAAAAACTAGTTCACGCATTTGTTTTTTCCAGGCTGGATTACTGTAATTCTTTATTTTCAGGTTGCCCTAACAAAATTTTTAAAACTCTTCAGTTATCCAAAATGTTTAATTAGACTGATCAACTATTAAAGAGAACATTGCTGCAGGCTCAACTCTTTTCTCTGTCTCCCACAGTCCACACGTGTCTCCCTTCAGTCTGCACTTCACAGAGCCATTTCATCAGATCATTATGCGCCACCATTAGCTGTCTAAATAATCTCTGAGACTTAATGGGCCCTGCCATGGCGCTCTCATTTGCAAGCAAGTCAGATTGACAGTCCACAGGCAATCAAAAGTTAAATGGCAGAATCTACTCAATAATGGAGGGTTCCTCAGGATTACTGCAATTGCATAATGTGGAGAGAGAGAGAGAGAGAGAGAGTCAATGATTCTGTTGAAGCTCATAGATGAGTGTTCACATGGGATATTCCCTGGATTTCATCAATTTACCCGAAGTGAGCACATTGAGCAGACGCCTGAACCCAGCTGAGGCTTTGGCATTTGCGTTGCTGCAATGTCTGGCTCCCACATGATCAATATAAGCCTATACACGGCAGTAATGAGATCCTGTTGATAACTAGCAATGCTTTGATTCTTTCAGCAGCTTGAACTGTCCTTACACTAACTTTACTTCTTCCCCGGAGTCGTTGTGCTTTATCATCCTGCAGGTTTTTCGAGGTCGCGGTGGGAGGTGCTACTGTGGTTCTGCCTGATGCCTCCTGGCCACATTAGGAAAGGAGATCCTGTGACTTGGATCCTGTGACTTGGATCCTAGGCTGGATTTCCAAGTGCAAATCGGGACCCACAGATCACAATGGCTTCTGGATCAATAGACTACACCTGCTTCTGGACCCCTACACTTCACATATCCCTGGATTTACAGATTCTACATACTCTTTGACTCAGCAACACTCAGATCTTGATACATGGAGTACAATGACTCCTGGACCAACAGAGTCCACCTGCGTTTGGATCACTAGACTTTCTATACTTCTGGATTTATAGAATCCACAGACTCTGGGACTCATGGATGTTTTATACATTCTAAGTAAACTGTTATTATCATGTTTTTGTGTTCTGTACAAGTGACATTTATTGCACGTCTGTCCGTCCTAGGAAGAAGGATCCCTCCTCTGTGGCTCTTCCTGAGGTTTCTTATTTTCCCTGTTTAGGGGTTTTTTAAGTTTTTCCTCACCCGGTTCGAGGGTCTAAGGGCAGAGGATGTCACATCTGTACAGTTTGTCAAAGCCCAGTGAGATAATGTGTAAATTGTGATTTCGGGCTATACAAATAAAATTTGATTTGATTTGATTTGATTTGATTTACTGCAGCCGGGCAGCAGGGGGACCTTTTAGTACCTCTCATGTGGTCCATCTGGTCTGTATTTAGTATTGTGAAACAGTTTTGTTAAGTTTACACATCAAAAACAACTTTGGAAAAACAAATAATGCTCTGGGTTAAAATGAGGACGTGCACACATATGTTTGGCCGTTTAAAGTAAGTTCACAACAAAGACACAGCTGTTAGCTCACTATGCTACGCCAGGGTGTATCCCCGAAAATCAAACATGGCAACACAGCAGGAGACACGTCAAGGTGTCCCGTCAAAGTTTATGATTTCTTGATCCATTTTGGTGAACATTTGACCCCGTCAGCATATCTGCAATGATCTGAAGAATCGTATACTTCAAATATGGACATTTTTCCAGAGTTGTAGATGTGACATGATGACATCATCCTCCTCACACACGTCAAATACAAACACAAATAACTCGTCCATCGCTGACATCGTACGATCGGCCAACCAGCCGCTCCGTTGCTCAGGGACCAGGACCAAGTCCTGCAGATGATCCGGTTTGCGGATGCGTGTGGCTCCTCGTGATTCACGTCATCTGTTCATGTCTCTGGACGGAGAAAACCTGGGTGTGAGTCACCCAAACACTCGTCATGTGTCCCGGAGCTCCGACAGACGGACAGTAGGCGACACACACACACACAGGCGGGCCAGCGAAAAGGCTGAGAGAACGTGGATCGGCTCATCGCTTATAGATCTCACAGAGGCCCATCAGGTGTTCACGAACGGCAGATGGAAGGAGCAGCAGAGTGAGGCATGATGGGAGAAAAGATGAAATGGTAGAAGTGATAAACAGGATCAAATTGACAGTGGAAGGAAAAAAGGTGGATGAAGGAATAAAGTGAATGGGGAGGTGGAGGAAGATGACAAGAAAATGGACAGAAGAATGAAGTGAAAAGAGGGAACCGTGGAGGAAGAATACAAAAAGAAAGAAGTTTAACAAGAAGCAGAGATGGAAGAAATTAAGAAAATGAAGTCAGTAAAAACGAAGTTTGATGAAGATGGAAGAAAACACCAAATGATGGACAAATTCTACAGCAGGAGAAGGAATGAAAAAGATGGACGGACGAACGGCAGAGATGGAGTCAGAGGAGAGGAAATAAAGTACGGAGATCGATAGGTCTCAAACACAGAAGGATTCACACATGTCTGCTGGGAATTACGTGTAAATGACTCTCCACAAAAATATTCGGTTACATGTACGTTTAAGTACAGTACGTAAAGTAATGAGGTCAACCCCCCATCTACACACTGACAGAGGGACGAAGGCTCAGAACACATATCAATTCTTCTGCTGGCGTTTATCACAGATAATATTCAGTTATCAGAAACATTTTGACTGCCTTCTGATTTCAGGTGTGCAGAGTGTGACAGAACTAAATGTTTAAAGTTTGCGCCAACGTGCTGTCGTCACATTAGAAATAAAATCCCACGTGAGAAATTTGCTCTCCGGTAAACAAACATACTGAATCACGTTCGTTTGATTGGCTGAAGAGTGGAATACCCCCCATTCTGCTGTGTCTTACTTTTCAGCCAATCACATGAACGTGTCTGCACAGCAGAAAGGAGGGAGACATCTGATTGGCTGCAGATAATCAAAACGTTTGTGAATCCGTCTGTTTGAGACTAATGTAACTCCATAATAAAGCAGTGACAACAAGGAGGAGGATCGTGGAAGAGGGGAGAGTTAGAAGGAAGGACGACTTGAAAAGAAGAATGGAAGAAGTGAAAGAGAATTGAGGTACAGAGGAAGACAGAAGGTAACCTAGACCAAAAGGTCAAACGCTGTGAAAAGAAGAACTTTCTAGTAATCTCTGATCACCTTCAGGGGCCAATCAGGTTCCGGTCTCAGGAATAATTAACGAGCTCAGAGTGGCTCAGTGAAACATTGATCGAGTGATCAGTGTGTGTCCATTATTACCTCCTCTGACAGTGACAGTCCTGTTAATAAGTCCCATCCCTCCTCCCTCCTGACCCGTTTAGCCAGTTGACCCAGTTTCTGCTCCGTATTTGGGGTCAGGTCTTGGTGCTGCAGGCTAACAGGCCCAGATCTTTGATAGACCAAAAAAAGGATGGTACCAAAAACCACAATTAGCTGGTACCAGTACTAAGTCCCACTGAGCCCCTTGACAAATGGTGCTGCTGTCAGTGTTTGTGACATAAATTCTGTCACGTCGTCATGCAGCTGCGGGCAGCTCTCCTCGCTCTGACAGCGGCGGTGAGCTGGATGTTTGACGAGACGAAGCCTTCAAATTGTGGACTCATGGCCTGTAAAAGAGGTAACACAAGAACCAGAGCAAAATTCCGTAAACATTAACCGTATGGACCACAATCAAGCATGCAAGTCCAGTTTGTGTAAGTCGTGTGAGCGCTCTGTACTGCGGTCAGGCTCAGTACACTTCCTGGGCCTGGCACGGATGGAGGAGCTGTGCTTCGGCATGGTTCGGTTAGTCAGAAACCAGCACAAGCACGGGAAATCAGTGCAGAGGCTCGAATGCATCCCTCATCTCCTGCTGTCTCTGTAAAAATCTCGAACTGACAATCTCTGTCTCGAATAATCAATGAATCCTGAATTGTGAGAGAATATAATTAGTAAAGCTGCAGTCGATCAAGGAACAGAAACTGTTGATGGGTTGACCAAGATATACCAGAGAGACTCTGCATTGTCGTCTCCGCTGTTCTAGTCGCTTCATGTTGCTGTTGGATTTTTTGTTAAGCCATATTTTGTTCTTCTCAGAAGCTCAATAACACGGAGAAGATAAAATGAAATAAAAAATAACTGCATCATTTTCAACGTGGAGAGCAGTATGGATAAGATTAGCAACAAGCGCTGGTATCAATGAAATCATAACGATACGCATCGAAAACGACCCAACGTGTGTGGACTCGGCAGTTCCGTCTGTACTGCTGTCTCGAGTTCTCCACACATGTGCAGATGTGTTTTGTAGCTTGTTGAACATGAAGGACTCAGAAAAGAATCATCGTATAAAATTTTAAAGTGAAGTGATGATTGGTCATGTGACCACTCACACAAACTACCTGTGGTGGGACACTCTGTGCATAACGAATGTGCATGACAAGATGGAAACACAGGCCACATCTCGACCCAGAACCTGCCCACTGATCTTGTTGCGTGAGCCAGACATTACACAACCGTGGATGGTAATTTGAAGCAGTCCAGATGTTGCTCTTCCCAGCGACATTTTCCATCTTCTCCTAGGGGGTCCTGAGGCAGGTGAGACATGTATGTGGGTCTATCCCAGTTGGCTGAGCCAGTACAATCTAAAAAGGAAATTGCTCTGAAGGATCCTGATCAGCTGTTGAACCACTTCACTGGAGTCTAAGGAGAAGCAGTTCTAATCCAGAAGAAACTAATTTGAGCTGTTTTTTTTTGTGTCACTTCTCAAAGCTCATGACCCCTGGTGACATTCGGAACGTGGATCAACAAGGGAACCAGCAAAGTTTTGCCTATCAGCTCGGTTCCCTCTTGTGTGCGGTACAATAACTAATTTAGTTATGACGCTGCATCATTGGGTCTGTCCATCCACCGGCTCTGTTCTGCCCTCATTGGTGAACAAGACTCCCAACAGCTTATCATGACCCAGATGAAGCAATCCCCCCACGCCAGACACAGAGAACTATAGCGACCGACCTGGGTCAGAAACATCAACAGTCACATCTTCTCCAAAGAGTGGAAGCTGTAGCAACGTTGCTAATAACGTGTGTCAGACTTTTCATGCATGTTCTGCTCCCATTTTGCATGAATTGGAGTACAAGATGTGAAATTTCCCATATGAAGACAAAAGAGTTATTTCTCTCAAGTTTTCTTCACAAATGTATTCAAATGTGTATTAGTGAGCACTTCACCTTATCTTAAATAATCCATCAGACACTGATTAAAAGGAGGGATCGTTGCACAGGGGGTATGACCACCATTTGACGCAGACCAGTTTGGAAACATACAAGCCTGTGTGTTCCAGTCCAGATGCTGGTTCCTGCATTCAGCTGTGGTGTTTTCTGCTAGCGAGTAAAGTTATCGTCAATTTTGAGTGTAAAACGAAAAACTAATGTCAGGAAACTGGTGCCAGCTGGAACGAAGCAGCTCGACTCGACCTCTGACCTCTCTGCAGAGATGAGATGAGCGTTCTCCAGTCGCCGCTTCCCTTTGACAAACAACAGATTGTGGACAGAATTGTGGTGGATTCTCCGGACTGAAGGCAGCTCTCTCTCACAGCCGGTTGACGGCTACAGAGCGCCTCTGACTAATTAATGCAGATGTATTAATAGATCACAGGCAGCTCTCACCAGGCCGCCGCAGCAAAAAAAAAAAAAAAGGCCAAATAAACAAGTGAGGGAAAGAAGAGCTCCGGCTCATCTCTGCCGACTAAAAGGCCAGCTTTAGAAGGAGGTGGTCGTTTGCATATCCGCCTTCCGGATTTGTTTGATTTTGTTTGGCATTTTTTATTTATGCCTGTATTTACTTGCCACCAGATTTTCCCCATCAGAAGAGAACCAGCAGCAGACGTCTGCAGAAGGTGTTCCCATGGCGTTAAGAGAGCATCGCACTCACACACAACGATGCTAACGGAGGAAGTTACCATTTTAATCACCCACGCTCAAGAACAATAGCCCCAAGGTTATATGTAGATAATATTTAGCATCGTTGGTTGTTGAGTCTCATTCCCAGATTGTCAAATAGCGATGTGTGGGTTTCCCTTCGGAAATCGATGCTTTAGATTCGTAGCCGGCACGAGCTTCATTTTTGTCAGTTCAACGTCACGCTGATGCTCAACGATCACAAAGACGGAATTCCTTCCTGATTTTTACCCATGTTGTGACATGAACCTGACTGGGTCTCTACGACCCGTACGCTGATGTCCACCCTGACCCGCAGCCCTGCCAACAAGCTCCAGCCAGATGTTTAGTTCCGTCCCACAGTTCCACCTTTAGACGATGGTCATAGTTCCACCAGGAGCAGCCGGAGAAAACATGAAGGGAAGTCAGACATGGGAACCACAAGGCAATCTTTTTTCAAAATAAAGCAACCTGAGCTGAACCTGGATCAAACAGACCGAAAGGGAACCTGGTTTTCTGCCTCCATGCCAGCAGATTCTTCTGAAGGCCATATCTCAGGACATATCTGAGGGATTTTCTTTAAACTTCGCACAGATGTCCTCTCTGACTCAAGGATGAAATGATTAGACTTTGGAGGTAAAAAGCTTCATGTTGCTCTCACTTGTGAACATTAAAGCCGATGACATTCAGCTCTGATCAGAAGACTCGGACCTCTGGAGGTCAGAGGTCACTGTGAGGTGGCAGTACAGCAGGAGTTTGAAACAACCAGCTGCTCTGTACATCCCCAAACAGGCTCTTGTGTCATAAATCCAGTCAAATCTGCACCTACTGCTGATAGAATTCAGAGCTGTTTACTTCCTCTCCCAAAATACCAACAAGACAAGAAGAGTTCCTTTTCCTGTAAGAATCCACCCCAACCTCATTTGTTCGGTCAATATTCAGGTTCAGGTTCGTCCAACTAAAAACTGACTGATCAAGAATCATGCGACTCTCCTCACTATCTGTTGCACTTTGACCCTCAAACACTGAACCAGCTCTGTGATCCAGAGTTTATTACAAAAGAAGCAGCTAAATGTTGAAGCACGACAGAAACATCAGAATGGTTGATTTTACGGGATTGGGTGTTGTTAGGCTTCAGTTTTTGGTTTCTGGTCTTCTTGTATTAATAATGGTGTCTTGTAAGCCATGTTGGGGGTTATTGTCCGTGCGTGACCGTAATTTGATTACATGGATAATCTTCTTGTTGTTTTTCGGAGGTTGGCTGATAGACTGCTTGTGTTTTTGATGAATTCAGTTCACAATTTATTCTAGTTGTGAAGCATTTATTGACCTCACTATGTCTAGTCTGTTTTTCTTCTTCTCTTATTAAGGACTCAAAAAGTCATTCTTCCTTCCTGCCCTCCGGTTTTCCTCCCATCTTCTGTCTCCTCCATCTGAGTGTCCATCCCAATTAGGGAGGATGTAAGTGGAGAGATTAACAAGAGGAGAACACACACACAGCTGCTCAACAGAATACCAACCGATTCCGGATCTTTTAGCCGTGTGGATGAACGGATGGATGAATGGATGGTTGGGTGGATGGACGGGTGAAGAAAGGAAGCACTAACGAGGGAGAAGAGAGGGACGGGAGGTGTTTTGAAGGAAAAGATGGGGCCTGTCTGCCCTCCAGCCTGGGTTCTGATAAAACAGGGGAGAGAGGAGCAGGAATATTGACTTAATGTAATCTGGAGAGAAAGAAGAGGGGAGAGGAGTGATGGATGAAGAAAGAAAGCCGAAAAAGGAGGTCAAGTCATATCAGTCGATTTTGGCCAATTTAAATTAAATCTCCAGAAGCGTCCCAAATTCTCTCGTTTTGTTCAGTTACCTGAATCCAGAAGAATCTCTTCTTCATTCAAACTTCATTCATCGTCTTCTGCTTCTTTCTGCTTCTGTGGCTTTCATCAGTTGAAAATAGCTCTTCGTTCTCTTCTAGCTGTGACAGAGCAGTTCACCAAAACAATCACAATTCATCCTTTCCTCATCCTGACCGCAATAAGTTAACCATTTCCTCCTCCCAAAGACCTTCACCAGTGACGACTTGATTGTCTAAGATTGTTTAAGTAAAAAATTTCAGCAGTTGGCCGTTTGTTAAGCCCCTCCCTAAAATGTTCACTGTGCAATCCCGTGTTAGCAACCAGAACAAGGCCTAGCAATCTTTCAGCAGAAGCAAATGTGCTGAAACGGTGAGCTAACAGGACGGTGGTGTCGGGTTTTTCACCTTCCCACAGCTGGAAACCCAAGAATGGAGATGTTGGATCTGGACAAAACTGTGTGGACGACCACGTGACTCCATCAAAGATAAATAAAAACACCTTTCATTTGTTCCAAAGTAAGATGCTAACTAACGCTTGCTGATGCTAGCTGTGTGTGCTAAGTTAGATAACGTTAGCGTTAGCAAATGAAACGACGATGTATTGACTCACCTGCTGTACAAGAACGTTGCTGTTCCTGTATATGTGGATTATCAGGATGTGGGCTGTCCGACGCCGAGCTTTTCCCTCCATTTTAATGTTCTCTTCATTCACAAGACCCCGCCCACAAGTGACACTCTGAATGTAGCTCTCACGTGCCTATTGTCTGCTTCTCTCTCATATTTACCAACAAGTTTACACAAGTTTAATTTTACTTCCTTTGGAATATCTCTCATCAATATAGTTGTCAACTCCAGATTTGACTCGCCAAGTGCGAAAAGTGACCGAAGTAGCAACAGTAAAAAAAGAATAAATAAATACAACATGTAGTCACAACAGTGAGCATATATCTGCTGGTGTTAGCATGCTAACCAGCTAGCCCTGGTCTGTCCTGTCCTGTAGTACCACTTTGTACCACTAGAGGTGATAGTCCGACAGGTTCCCGTAGATTCAGCTGGGAGATGTAGACACGCCCTTCACAAGCTCTCTTAGCCTTTAGGCTAATATGTCAGAAAGGAAATATTGTTCACGTAGTTAACAGAAAAATACCAACGTTCACCTTCTGGACTCAAGTGTCCGTCTGAACGAGGTGCTCCTTTCCTCGTCCTCCGCTGGGGACTCAAGTTTCCTGCTTCCTCTTATTTATGTGAGCGATGCTTTCAAGGGCAGTTCCTCCCTCCCTCTCTCCTTCCCTCCCTCTCTCCTACACTCGCTCGCTCTCCGTCTGAATGAAACCCAACGCTCCTCTTTCAAGCTTGTCCATCACCATCCACTCATCTCTCTCTCTCACTGTCTCCCAGTCACTTTGGCTGTCTCTCGCCCCTGCAGCTCTCCATCCCTTTATCTCTCCGTCCCACCATCTGCTGAAGTCTGACATCTCCCTCCCCTTTTTTTTTTTCGCTTTGGCTGTGCTGCCCGCGGCCATCTTGTCTGTCCTCCTCCGACCCCACCGGCACTTCCTGTTTCGTCTCCGGACTTTTGACTTCACCTTCATATTTATCAACAACAGAAGCCTCAGTGGTCAGATGATATCTTCTTCTGGAGATGAGTCTGGAACACCGTGAGGGGGTTGCAGGTTGATGCTCCAGCTGCTCGTCTGACCTCCCGCCAACAAGTTACCTCTTACAAACCATCGCTTCTTTACAGCAGGCTTTGTTTTAAAACACCATATATTTACTTTTTCAACCTATTTATTGTTGTGCACGTTTTTAAATTCACACTACAACTATTCCATCACTTCACCCCCTCGACCGAAGAGCTCTTTTTGTTTTTCCTCTCAGCTCGTTAACTTTGTGCATCATTTGGTGTGTTTTCACACCTTCAGATCTCTACATTTTCATCTGAAGGAAATTGTTTTACTTTTACTCCAGATTGTTTGAGTTGGACTGAATGAGGCTTTTCAGGTAGTTGTTGTATTTCTTTGTTTCTTTTGTTGCCATCAGTAAATGTTGCGTTGCTCCTCGCCAAGATGAATAAAACCTCAGGAAAACCACAACTGTAAGTCATTTTGACTTCGTATCACAAAAAGTGAAACTTCGACATTTTCACTTAATTTCTCAAATGAGAGACTTGACTTAATAATTCTGATTCTGAGTCAGTCAATTCTGAGACGTTATACTGACGTCTTATTTGTCATCACATTGGCAGAAAAGAGCTTCCATACGAGCACCGAAGTGTCAGATTGGTGTCGTCCTTCCGTCATGACGCTCTGAACCGTGTAATAACGAGGGGGAACGTTTAGGTTCTACTTGGTGTTGGAGGTTGAGAACTAACTCAGGCCACAACCTCAACAGTTTCCTGTGTTTATTGTTTGTCTCCGGACCCTGACTCTCAGGCTATTGTTTAATCGTTTTCATGCTGTTCACGACAAGTTTAATTCAAGTCTAACTGATTGGTTAGTTGGTTGTAAATGTTTCCCTGTTCCCACGGAGAAACGGTGATCAGTTCTGTGATGAAGGTACCAACATGCTGTGTCAGACAACAAGAAAGTCGAGCTTATTTTGTGTCTTGTTTGCTTTTAA
>KV751389.1:398324-423526 GCA_001698575.1 Mola mola | reverse complement strand
TCAGGATGCCTCCTGGACGTCTCCCTGGGGAGGTGTTTCAGGCATGCCCATCCGGGAGGAGACCCCGGGACACGCTGGAGAGATTACATCTCCTGACTGGCTTGGGAACGTCTTGGTGTCCCCCCGGAGGAGTTGGTGGAAGTAGCCGGGGAGAGGAACGTCTGGATCTCCCTGCTCAGGCTGTTGCCCCCACGACCCGGATAAGCGGCAGAAAACAAAACGAAACGAAACGGTCTGCCTCTCATTCTACTTCTGGATCGTGTGGGTTCCACTAGTACCCCTGTTTCCTTGGAAAGTGACTTTCTGATGATACGGTACTATGAGGTATTTAAAATATGCTGCTGCCTGATCATTTATAGCTTGTAAGTGTGGAGGAGGATTTTAAATTCTAGTTTGGATTTAACGGGAAAACAGTGCAGAGAAGCCTGCTGCATCGGTTGTCTAGACATTCGCTGCATTCAGCTTGTTTAATTGGTGGTTTGTACCATAGCTGTTATTGCGGACGGTCTCTCGCTGATGTGAGACGGCACAGACAGATCTTCAGTCTGCTTTGATCAGTTTGCTGGGCGCTACATGTTTCCGCTGTGATGCGAGAAGCTCTCCTCTCTCCCTTATGTGGTCAGACGCAGCTGATGGGTAAGGATGCCACATGACCATTTATGTCCATCCATCTCTCAACACTAGGTCTGTTATATGAATTAATTAATTTATTTTTGGCATCAAATAGGCCTATATAGCATTGGGGCGCCGCAGCAGCACTGAAGGCTTTCCCCTCTGGACTGGGCTCTGCTGCCACACACTTTGCTATGGTTTGGTTGCCATCTGCATGTTTAGTTGTGTTTTTTGCATCATTTCCATGGCTCCAATTTGGTTGGCATGGCTGTTCTAGGGTGGAGGCCGAGGATTGGCTTTATTAATAGCTAATGTTGCCCAGTTTTACCATGCATGAATGTCTTATATCCCACATCTTTGAGTTGTGTGTGATATTTTACATTCTGGTTTGAATTGGGTTTTTTTCCTTTGTTTTTCATTTGTCATTATTCATTTTCTCCTGAGTTATTGTGAATTCCAATCAGTTGCCTTCTGATACTTATACTCATCAGTTTATTAGTCTCATAGCTACAATTACAGTTGTTTTCATTTTGTTACTTTCAGTACTCGTTTTGGGTAAATTATTTTGATTTGTTTTCTTCAATTTACGTGAATGACTTGACCTTAATTTGATTCTCCCATTATGACTGGTTTTGATTTATTTAAGAGATTGAAGGGTTCTTTGTACATTGGTTCTTTTTCTTTTGTTAGGTGTTAGATGGGGTTTAATAAACAAGTTGCTGATCTAAATGAAATAACTGAGGTGAGTTGCTGAAGGTCAATTGAAGTAAAGCAGCCAAGATAAATATCTGGTCTTGCAGCTGACTCCAAGATTCCTGTGTATAAAGATAAATCTGTACCTGTTGAGGACAGATGTTTATGAATTCTCTCCCTAATAAGTACAGTTATAGTTAAAGTTCATGAAGTCGTTACTTCTAAGACTTACAAGAATACATGGATCAAAGGAGCTATGACTCAGTCTGGCTGTTCTAGCATTGCAGAGGACCTTCCTGGATATTTAGACTGGGATATTAACAAACAATTTTAAAGGACAGCATTTCAAAACTAGTAAAAAAAAAGGAACACAGTTGATATGAGCATTAGAGGCTACTACAATTCCCCCAACAAATCCTATTGTGCTTGGTCCATTTAAAAACTTAGTTGGTTGGACAGAGCTTAATTAGGGCAGCACTGCCCAGATCTGAGCACTGTCTCAGTAAGACAAAAGATATCTAGATTATAGGCTGTTTGCTTGTTTGCCGCTATGACAATCACACCATTGAGCTGGCTTTGTCCGCAGCTTTGTTTTATAGTCTTCCTTTTTAGAGGGGCATTAGTACAATTAGGTCCAGAAGTATTTGGACAATGACATAGTGTTTATTGTTTTGCCTCTATGCACCACCACAATGCATTTGAAATAAGAAGATCAAGATGTGATCGAAATGCAGACTTCCAGCTTTAATTTAAAAGGTTTCACGAAAAATATGGCATTTAGGAATTACACCCATTTTATGCATAGTACCTCCATTTTCAGGGTCTCAGAAGTATTTGGACAATTGACCAACAAGCGGTTTGATGTCCAGGTGTGGTTGGTTCCCTCGTTACTTCAAGACGAAGCAGATAAAAGGTCTGGAGTTAATTTTAGGTTTTGAATTGGCAGTTGCCAGATGTTAGACTGGAACTATCAATATGAAATCCAATGAGATATCAATGCGAGTGAAGCAGGCATCATTAGGCTGAAAAAACGAAATATATGCATCAGAGAGAGCAAAAACTTTGGAAATTTCTGAATGAACAATTTGGTCTATTCTAAACCTGGAAGACCATGAAGTTAACTAAAGTGGATGATGACAGAATCTTTCCTTGGTGATGAAAAACCCCTTTACAGCATGCAGAGAAGTCCAGAACACTCCGGAGAAGGTCAGTGTATCATTGTCAAAGTCAATAGACGCCTTCATGAATGTAAATACACACGGTTTACAAAAAGGTTCAAACCACTCGGAAGATTCCAGAACAAGAAGGACAGATTAGACTTCTTGCCAGAAAACATATAGGAAAGCCTCCAAAGTTCTGGAATCCGAATCTTTGGACAAATGAAACCAAGATAAACTTGTATCAGAATGATGGGAAGAGAAAAGTCTGGAGAAGGAAAAGAACAGCTGATGGTCCAAAGCACAAATACCATGTGTCAAACAGTGTTATGGCATGGGCATGTATCGCTGCCAATGGAACGAGACTGCTGACAGAAGTGTCAGGATGAATTCTGAGGTGTATAGGACTATACTCTGCTCACATTCAGCCAAATGCTACAAAACTGACAGGACGGAGCTTCAAAGTGCAGATGGATAATGACCCTAAACACACTACAAAATCTACTCAAGACTTCTTGAAGGCAAAGAAATTGAATTTTGTTCAATGGCCAAGTCAGTCACCAGATCTCAACCTAATAGAGCAGCTTTTCAGTTACTGAAGGCAGAAAGACCCACAAACAAGCAGCAACTGGAAGTGGTTGCAATGAAGGCAAAGCATGTGCAGGGAGGAAACTCAGAATCTGGTGATTTCAGACTTCAAGCATTTATTGACTGCAAAAGATTTCCATCCAAGTATTAAAAGCTCTGGTTGTATTTACATTTGTGTTGGTTTGTCCAAATACTTTTGAGACCCTGTGGTCTCAGTCCCTGCGGGCGGCTGTGGCTCAGATGGGAGAGCGGGCATTGTTCATTGTATGAGTGTGTGTGAATGGTTACCGCTCACGATCAGCAGGTGGCGCCCTGCGAGCTGGTCACTGCCACCAGCGTGTGAATGGTTAACGCTCCTGATCAGCAGGTGGCGCCCTGCGAGGTGGTCACTGCCACCAGCGCGTGAATGGGTGAATACAAAAACCTGTAATGTAAAAGCACTTTGAGTGGTCAACAGTGACTACAAAAGTACAATATAAATACAGGACAATACCCTGATAATTGATGTACTGTGAATAAAATGGCTATAATTCCTAAACAGTAAATGTCATATTTTTGTGAAACGTCTTCAATTAAAGCTGAAAGTTGAGGGTATGACTGAGGCAGTGAGTAGGTTTACTCACTGTTAAAGTTGTTGCAGTTGAGTCTAGGGAGATAAATCCACAAGAATATTAAAATCACATACAATAATTACTTTGTCTGTCTTCAGAACTAGATTTGACAGAAACCCTGATAAAATTCAGGCTTTTATGTGAAACTCCCCTTTTAGCATCACATTCATATAAATTAGGTGGTCTAGAGACAGACGCGGGCGTCCAACGAGATAACAGCAGAACGGGCCGATTTGGTTGAGTATATAATGTTCAATAAGCGTCGAGTGTTGGAGAAAGAAAATCTATTTGGGATGAAACCCGTTTGGTTGGGATGAACTAGTGCACAAATGTGCTTATTTAGCCTATTGATCATTACTTTTGCAATAATCTTCTGATCGGTGTTCAGTAAGCTTGGAGGACGATATGATGTAACATTGGTCTCGTCCCTATCCCTCTTCAAGAGAAGGCAAATATGTGGGTTGTACAGAGTCTTGAGAAAGGTCCCCTATCTTTCACGAAGCAATTTACCATATGAAGCAAAAGGGGTGCAACTACGACGGGCTTTGTAGAATTCTATTCCGAATACTTTACCATTGGGAAAAGAACGTATTGCAACTTTAATTTCTTCCAGAAAGAGTGAAATCAGCTTCCATATCTAGCCGAGCTGCTTCGCTAAGGACCAGGATCTCCAAATCAGTGGCATTAGATTTAGAGGTGTATAATTGAGAATAGAAACTAAATAACCTGTACTTTATCAATTTAGAATCGGTTATCAGCTGGTCTGAAGGGGAACAGATTTTCTGTATCGCCCTGTCCGCTTGAACACCATCTAACTGCCTAGCCAGCAGTTTGTCAGGTTTATCACCAAGCTCAAAACATCTCTGTTTCATCTTACCGATGTTGCCAACCTGCTCTCCAAGAAAATGATTATAGTCGTATTTATATTTCAAAATAGCATTGAGGGCATCTTCAGAATTAGAATTACAATAGGATTCCTCTAAGATAGACAACTGCACTTCAATTTCCGCTAAACATCTCAATTTGGCTCTTTTACTAAACGATTGGTACAAGATAATGTTGCCCCGTAAAACAGCCTTGAAGGACCCCCAGAGAGTTGAATCTGAAACTGCACCATTATCAATAATAAGCAGAAAATCTGCAATGTTCGCTGATATGTTGTCACAGAAACTCTCCTCTGAGTTTAACAATGGGTTAAATGTTCAATTGTATTGACACGTAGTGAGATTAAAGTTAATGAATTGTTTGAATTGAGAGTGGAGCATGGTCCGATATTAAAATACTATGAGACAATGACCTACTTGTATTCGGGATTAACTTTGAGTCGGATAAAAAAATAATCAATTCTAGAGAAACTGATGAACTTGAGAAAAAAAAAAAGAGTATTGTCTCTTGAGAGGGTGCTGAAGTCTCCAAATGTTAACCAAGTCTAGTGATTTCAGAAGATTGTTAAGTACCAGGACAGAATTTAGTTTTGGGGCTACCTTGGTTGAAGACCTGTTTAATAGTGAATCGAAATAGCAATTAAAGTCCCCATCGATAATTATATTGGAATCATTATGGTCAGCAACAAGATTAAAGTCCTTACAATAAAAGTCTGGGTAGTCAAAATTAAGGTTGTACATATTTAAAAGAGCCACTGGGATTGAGTTAATGGAACCATTAACAAGAACATACCTCCAACCTGGATCTGCAGTCATAGCGTTGAATAGAAATGGAACAGTTTTGCTAATAACAATGGCGACCCCCCTCGCCCTGGAAGAGAATGTGGACTGGTGCTCCTCTGACACCCGTACTGATCTCAAGCGCCTCTGCTCTGCTGGCCAAATGCGGGTTTCCTGTAGAAAGATAATATCAGATGACAAATATTTGAGGTGTGCAAATACCTTCCCCCTCTTAAGGGCCTTACCCAGACCTCTACAGTTCCAAGAGACAAAAGTGATCGGGATCAATCCCGACCTACTTTGGTTCCTATCCTGCATTAAAAGAAAAAGTCAACAGAAAGTAAAGGCTGACATGTGACTTATGTAGAATTGGCAGAAAAAAGACAAACAGAAAAACATAAAACCCGGAACACATCTCAAGCCGCAACAAAGGAACTAAGTGGCAAATCCCTATTGCTGTAAAGGAAGCTGCTGGGTAACGGAACGTACGAGGACTGAATAGAACTAACCTATCCTATACCAACAGCCCCATGCTCCTCCAAATAGAAACTCAGTTAAAGATAAATGGTTTACTGCACCTGAACGAGCGTGAATTTATCATACACGTAAAGTGACAAGTATCATTTGTAAACACCTCATATGTTCATATGTTCAGTTAGATTGTCCCACTAACAATTCAGCAAACCGTTCAGCATCAGCTGGCGAGTCGAACACTTTCTTCATGTTGTTGTGGATGACCTGGAGTTTGGCAGGAAAACGTAAGGAACACTTGGCGCCAGCATCTGTGAGCTTTTTCCTCAGCACTGAAGGACTGAAGTACTGACTGGACGTAACCTCCGTAATATCTCATATGGCGCCCCCTGCTGTTCAGACGGAAGCGGGGACACTGTCGGCAGTTAAACCGAATAGGAGCATGTGACCCCCCCACCCCACCTACAACCATAACCGGTTCAGACTAGTTCCACCCTCAGGACGCATGGATTCTAACGCGGACCCACTCGGCCGGCGGTGCAAACTGGACCGTAACGACGAAATGTGGGACACGTTCGATTTAGGGTTCAACAGGCTTTATCATCTTAGGTGGCTTCACATTCATTGGTTCTTTACTTCGTTGGCTATTCTAAACTTCACCATATTAAGGTGGGTTATTAGTTTGGACTGAAAGATTTAACCTGCGCATTCTCGTTTTTTGCCAGTACAATTGGAACAGCTCAGTTTCAGTTCTTTCTGAAAAAGAGTCAAGCGTGACTGTAGAACATTTTTAATGCAAAATGTTTTTAAAACTGTCCTCTCAACTCTTTCAAATATGTGTATTCAGGCAGAATACAGAAGAAACGCAGTTTAAAGGTCATTACTGAAGGAAACAATGTGATAATATTGCATATTGTGCTATTAAGCCACTTTTAATCACGGTGAGGCAAAAAGAAGACAGTCCTGCATGTGCACGTGGCCCCTTTCATCATCATTCAGTCATCCAATCACACATGTTATTTCTTATGATTCATAACAATCGTGTCATTTTACCCAAAATACTAAGACAGATATTTTCTGGCCAATCTGAGAGACTGACTTTAAATCAATACTCAGGATCGACACAAACTTTACAAACATCTGTCACAGCTGTCCCAACACTTCTGCTGCTCTCATTTCAAAGCACCGATTTAGACTCTCCTCATCACCACTGTCATCATCACACAGCTGACTGACTGTGAGCTTCATCCTCAGTCATCTTCATTACTGGATCACATGTGCACCGAGCAGTGTGAGATCATGTTCTCTTCATCTGAGTGTCACCTGCTACCTTCCTGTACAAATACAGTGTATTATTTCTGCTGTAGTCAGAACACAACGTGTCATCATTTCCTGAATGAAGCATTGTCACCTGTCGTCGGTGACGGATCAGATACTTAAAACAGCTGCTTCACCCTCTCTGTGCTGCTGGATGGCAGTTTTACTGGGTGTTGGTGAGACAGAGGGGCTTTATGGAGAAATGTTACTGGAAAATACTCTCTTTTCAAAGTTACACATAAAAAATACACTATTCTTTAAACATGCTGTTATTTTTATATGTGTTTTATAATTAAAAATATGACTGCAGGGTACCCAACTCTCCTCTCCCCTCCGGGGTTAGGAGGGGGGTTCAATGTCTCCTACACGCAGCTTGCAGCTTGTTGAAAGAAAAAATCCTGCAGTTTTCTTACAAGAATCTAGTTTAAGAACAGACCAAATTCTGATTCAGACTGACAACGTCTAATGGGAACTGTTGTCAATTGTGTTCAGACAAACACAAAAAGTTAAAACTTTACTGAACTCCATATTCATATTTTAGATTTCAGTCACTTACTTCCTTTTCAGCTTATTTTTGTCCGCCCTCTTTTTTCTGATGTTTACTTGCTGCGACGTGGATCCTCCGTATGTGCCGAACATACGGCAGAATTGACGAATAAAGATACTTTGACTTTGAACTTTGAAGTTAGCTGCAGTTAGCTTAAATAAGCTCCCATTTGTTTCAGTTAGCTCCCATTAGCTTAGCTTGCATGCTGTTCCCTTCATTCACCTCCCCTTAGCTTCAGTTAGCTGATTTTAGCTTGAATTAGCTCCCCACTTTTGCCTGAAACATGTGTTACAAAACTACAATTACAAGCAGGGCCCTCTTGTGGCTCAAATATGTAATGCAGTTATGAAACAAAACAAAAAGACTCCCTCGTGTGGCTGAAAGATGCACTGCAGATGACTCTAAACTCATGCGAACTCCCCTCCTAGGGAGTTCACTTGTAGGGAGCCACTCGTGGCTCAATGGTTAACTGTAGATATT
The DNA here is from genome assembly GCA_001698575.1 of Mola mola. NCBI lineage: Eukaryota > Metazoa > Chordata > Actinopteri > Tetraodontiformes > Molidae > Mola > Mola mola. The sequence continues at coordinate 415,386 of KV751389.1, read as the reverse complement.
AATGTGAACAGAAGTAGCCTGTCAATTTCATTTCATTCAAGCTAAAGGTTTGATTGGCTGGAGACGTTCACACTGTCAAAGTGCAAATTGAAAGCAATCATGTAAATATAACCAAACAACTGGAAATTGGCTCATGAGAAATTTCATCTGATGTCGCCAAAATGGGTGACCTGTGATTGGTTAATGAGATTCGTGTTAGTTGTATCTCTGTTAACAAAGATTTCACATCAATATGTATGTGAACATATACAGTGACTTGCCCTCACCCATCCTCTCGCCCTTCTACAGAACCCCTGTGGAGAACATCTCTGTCTGATCGGGGGACTGCAGAGCCTCAGGCTGGAACACGGGACAGACAGCGGTGAGAATCATCGCCTTCCATCCAGCACATTGCACACAGGCACCGCCTGACCCGGGCCAAAAACTTCACCAAAGACCCCACGTGCTGCTAGCTGTCATTAGCATTTCGTGGTGAAATACAGAGACATAATTTATTTTCACAATCAGGAGCTTTCCGACTCCCTCCTGCAACATGTGCAGCAACAATGGTGCTTTTAGCCAAAATGTATTTTGTTAATGTTCATCACACCACTCCATTAAAATCAGCCGGAGCCACGTGGTTGGCTCATTTTGTGTGGAGGAGGGGTCAAATGAAGCCAAAATAGAACTTCAGGCTTTGTTAAGCCAGCTCACACAAAAAAGCCTGGCTTTCTTGAACCTGCTTTGTAGTTTACCTCTCTGTAGTACATGTTTCAGCCACAAGAGGGTGCTTGTTTGTGTTTACATTATTAACTGCAGTCAATTCAAAACAATTAACATTTTTACAGATGATAAAAGTCCCGATGCCACTGTAGGTGTCGCGGCTCGCATTGAAAATTGATATGATTAACTGTATTTTCGGTTTGATCCATAGAGTTCGCCACTTTAGTCGCATTCCGTTCCAAACCTGCCACAAAACAAAATATCCCCAATTATTCGTCTACAGCAGCAGGCCAAACAATAACATTTAGGGTTCAAATCATGTTTGAGCGTCTGTCATAGTAGCAGAAGAAAGAAAAAAAGAGTCTAAGAACATAATTTCATTCTGTCGAGAAATATTTATGCACGTATGTGAAGTTTACGTCAAATAAATCTACTTCTGCTGATACTAAACCAAATTATTAAATTATCATTTTCATTTATTGAGTAATCCAGGGGAGACGAGTGCTTGGCTCTCTCTAACTTCGGTGTTACGGAGGTAAACGTATTGCGTCACTTCCTGTTGTTTGTGTAAGGTCGTCTTGCTGTACCTTGCTAACTATCTGAGAGGGTTTTAACAACATTAATTGTTTAACTGCTGTGTATTGAAAGTGTAAACCCTGTACTTAAGCGCCCTTTAGCCCGCTCTCATGTTAGTGAATTTATCGCTACTCTTCCAACCGTTCTGTGTCGTGCTAACCAACTCAGGTATTGTACCTGGCGCACAGCAATGGCTTCTCCCTCTCGTTCTCCTCTCTCTTGCTCAGTGTGTCACATGTTTAGTTATTCCTCTGCCTCATTTAGTGATAATGGTACCTGTACTAAGTGTAGTTTATTTGCTGCGTTGGAGGCGAGGCTTAATGATTTGGAGGCTACGATCCGCCCCTTGCAACCCAAACCAGTAGCTTCGCTAGCTAGCCAGCCCCCATTAGCCGGTGCGGGTCGACTGAGAGCAGCTCCCGAGCAGTCGGGAAACCAGGGAAGTTGGGTGACTGTTCGAAGGAAGCATAGTCCTAAGCAGAAGCCCACGGTTCACCACCCACCCGTTCACGTTTCCAACAGATTTTCCCCACTCAGTGACGCACCCACTGAGAAACCAACTCTAGTAATTGGCAGCTCTATTTTGCGAAACGTGACATTTTCCACACCAGCGGCCATAGTCAAATGTATTCCTGGGGCCAGAGCGGGCGACGTGGAATCAAATTTAAAGCTGCTGGCAAAAAGTAAACGTAAATACAGTAAGATTGTAATTCATGTCGGCGGTAATGACGTTCGGCTACGCCAGTCGGAAGTCACTAAAGTTAATGTTGAGTCGGTGTGTGCTTTTGCCAAAACACTGTCGGACTCCGTAGTTTTCTCTGGTCCCCTGCCTAACCTGACCAGTGACGATATGTTTAGCCGCATGTCGTCGTTCAACCGCTGGCTGTCGAGGTGGTGTCCAGCAAACGACGTGGGTTTCATTGATAATTGGCAAACTTTCTGGGGAAGACCTGGTCTAATGAGGAGAGACGGCATCCATCCTACTTGGGATGGAGCTGCTCTCATTTCTAGAAATATGGCCAGATTTATTAGTCAGCCAAATTGACAATTCAGAGTTGAGGCCAGGAAGCAGAGTTGCAGTCTTACACGCTTCTCTGCGCTTCCTTTAGAGTCATCCACCTACAACCCCATAGAGACTGTGTCTGTCCCCCGTCCACATAAATTCACTAAATTCACTAAATCAAATAAGAGTTCACATAGGAACTTAATAAAAATCAACACCACTAATGAGGCAGTTTACAAAGTAAAGAGACTTAAATGTGGACTCTTGAATATCAGATCCCTATCATCTAAAGGTGTATTAATAAATGAGCTTATATCAGATAACAATATTGATTTATTCTGCCTTACTGAAACTTGGCTGTGCCAAGACGAATATGTAAGTCTTAATGAATCCACTCCTCCCAGTCACATTAACACACACATTCCCAGAGACACTGGCAGAGGTGGTGGAGTTGCAGCCATTTTCAATTCTGCCCTATTAATAAACCCTAAGCCCAAACAAAAATTTAGTTCATTTGAAAATCTCATTCTTAGCATTTCCGATCCAACCATGAAAACTCCAATTATGTTTGTTATAGTGTATCGAGCACCTGGACCCTACACTGAATTTTTATCTGAATTTTCAGAGTTTCTCTCAGCTTTGGTCCTCAAAACAGATAAAGTCATTATTGTAGGTGACTTTAATATCCATGTAGACATTGAAAACGACAGCCTTGGTACGGCATTTCTCTCACTATTAGATTCATTCGGCTTCTGTCAGTGTGTACAAGAATCAACACACACTTTTAATCACACCCTTGATCTTGTTCTGACATATGGCATTGAAATTGAGCATTTAAATGTCTCTGCGCAAAATCTGCTTTTATCAGATCATTATCTTCTAACATTTGAATTTCTGCTCATCAACTATAAACCAAGAGTCACTAGTTATTATAGCAGATGCATATCTGAGGACACTGTTGAAAATTTTAAAGAAATTATTCCCTCTGCATTAATTTCAGTGCCATATCCCAAAATAACAGAGGAGTCATATCTTAAATTTAGCCCCTCCCAGCTTGATCACCTTGCCGATTTCACTGCCGGCTCTCTACGTGCTTCACTCGATTCCATTGCCCCAGTTAAAAAGAAAACAAAACCAGTAAAGAGACTAGCTCCGTGGTATAATCTTAACACTCGCAAGTTAAAACAGAAAACTCATAAACTTGAAAAGAAATGGCGTTCCACTAAACTGGAAGAGCCACACATGGCCTGGCAGGATAGCCTTAAAGTATACAGGAAGGCCCTTCGCCGAGCAAGAAAAGACTACTATTCAGCGTTGATAGAAGAAAACAAGAATAAGCCCAGGATCCTTTTCAGCACTGTAGCCAGGCTGACTGAGAGCCATCATTCTATTGAACCATGCATTCCTAGAGCCCTCACCTGTAATGATTTTATGAACTTCTTCAATAATAAAATTAGACTTATCAGAGAAAATATCCTACACTCCACAGATTCCAGTTCAGCAACAGGAATTATAGAGGCTGTTATTAGTCCTGATGTGTGTTTGGAAAGCTTCCATCCAATTGACCTTAAGGAACTAACGACAACATTATCTTCATCTAAATCATCAACCTGTATACTAGACCCCATACCTACTAGGTTGCTCAAAGAGGTTTTACCCCTAATTAGAAATCCACTACTAAACATTATCAATCTATCCCTTGTAACAGGTTATGTGCCCCAGTCATTTAAAGTAGCTGTAATTAAACCGCTCCTAAAAAAACCTACCCTAGACCCAGAAGTTTTAGCCAACTATAGACCAATATCCAACCTCCCCTTTCTTTCAAAGATTCTAGAGAAAGCAGTAGCGAAACAACTATGTGGCTTTCTTCAGTATAATAGTCTATTTGAAGAGTTTCAGTCAGGTTTTAGAAAGCATCACAGCACAGAAACGGCATTGGTAAAAGTTACAAATGACCTCCTCACTGCATCTGATGCAGGACTTATCTCTATACTAGTCTTATTAGATCTTAGTGCAGCTTTTGACACTATCGATCATCACATCTTACTACAGAGGATGGAACACCAAATTGGCATTAAAGGATCTGCTCTAAGATGGTTTAAGTCCTACCTATCTGATAGATATAATTTTGTTCATGTTAATGATGAATCATCAAGATATGACAAGGTTAGTCATGGAGTCCCACAAGGTTCTGTGCTTGGACCATTACTATTTACTCTATATATGCTTCCTGTAGGTAAAATTATTAGAAAGCACTCCATACATTTTCACTGTTATGCAGATGACACACAACTATACTTATCAATGAAGCCAGATGAAACCCATCAGTTAGCTAATCTACAGTCATGTCTTAAGGACATTAAAAACTGGATGTTTCATAACTTTTTAATGTTAAACTCTGACAAAACTGAAGTCATTGTGCTGGGCCCCAAACACATTAGAGACTCATTATCCAGCAACATAGTTAATCTGGATGGCATTGCCTTGGCCTCCAGCACCACTGTCAGAAACCTGGGTGTTATCTTTGACCAGGAGCTGTCTTTTAAATCACATGTTAAACAGATTTCAAGGACCGCCTTCTTTCACCTCCGTAACATTGCTAAAATCCGGCACATCCTGTCTCAACAAGATGCAGAAAAACTAGTTCATGCGTTTGTTACTTCCAGGCTGGACTACTGTAATTCTTTATTTTCAGGTTGCCCTAACAAAATTTTAAAAACTCTTCAGTTAATCCAAAATGCAGCAGCGCGTGTACTGACTAGAACTAATATCAGAGACCATATTTCCCCCATACTGGCTTCTCTGCACTGGCTCCCAGTTAAATTCAGAATAGAATTTAAAATCCTTGTTCTCACCTACAAAGCTATTCATGGTCAGTCACCATCTTATCTTGAACAGCTCATAGTACCCTATCGCCCATCCAGAACCTTACGCTCCCAGGATGCAGGGTTATTGGTGATCCCAAGAATTTCCAAAAGTAGAATGGGAGGCAGAGCTTTCAGCTATCAAGCTCCTCTCCTGTGGAACTATCTTCCAGTCTTGGTACGGGAGGCAGACACACTCTCTGATTTTAAGAGTAGGCTTAAAACCTTCCTTTTTGATAAAGCTTATAGTTAAGGCTGGCCTATCTAGCCCTTAGTTATGCTGCTATAGGCTTAGGTTGCTGGGGGAACACTCCATGATTCACTGAGCTTTCTTCTCTCCCCCCTCTGACTCCGACTCCTTCTCTGCTCCTGTAAATGTCCATATCCTTACACTAACTTTACTTCTTCCCCGGAGTCGTTGTGCTTTACCATCCTGCAGGTTTTTCTAGGTCGCGGTGGGAGGTGCTGCTGTGGTCCTGCCTGATGCCCCCTGGCCACATTAGGAAAGGAGATCCTGTGACTTGGATCCTGTGACTTGGATCCTAGGCTGGATTTCCAAGTGCAAATCGGGACCCACAGATCACAATGGCTTCTGGATCAATAGACTACACCTGCTTCTGGACCACTACACTTCACATATCCCTGGATTTACAGATTCTACATACTCTTGGACTCAGCAACACCCAGATCTTCCTACATGGAGTACAATGACTCCTGGACCAACAGAGTCCACCTGCGTCTGGATCACTAGACTTTCCATACATCCGGACTCATAGAATCCACAGACTCTGGGACTCATGGATGTTTTATACATTCTAAATGAACTGTTGTTATCATGTTTTTGTGTTCTGTACAAGTGACATTTATTGCACGTCTGTCCGTCCTAGGAAGAAGGATCCCTCCTCTGTGGCTCTTCCTGAGGCTTCTTATTTTCCCTGTTTAGCGTTTTTTAAGTTTTTCCTCACCCGGTTCGAGGGTCTAAGGGCAGAGGATGTCACATCTGTACAGTTTGTCAAAGCCCAGTGAGATAATGTGTAAATTGTGATTTCGGGCTATACAAATAAAATTTGATTTGATTTGATTTGATTTGATTTACTGCAGCCGGGCAGCAGGGGGACCTTTTAGTACCTCTCATGTGGTCCATCTGGTCTGTATTTAGTATTGTGAAACAGTTTTGTTAAGTTTACACATCAAAAACAACTTTGGAAAAACAAATAATGCTCTGGGTTAAAATGAGGACGTGCACACATATGTTTGGCCGTTTAAAGTAAGTTCACAACAAAGACACAGCTGTTAGCTCACTATGCTACGCCAGGGTGTATCCCCGAAAATCAAACATCTGTACAGTTTGTCAAAGCCCAGTGAGATAATGTGTAAATTGTGATTTCGGGCTATACAAATAAAATTTGATTTGATTTGATTTGATTTAAAAACAGGCAAAATCACAACATCCCCTGTGGACGTTATTTATTTAACAGCAGTGAAAATCGAAAAACCTCCTAAAGCAGCTTCACGGCCGCTGAGCCATCGTGAAAATGAAACGGAGAATCTGTCCGGTGGCGCCGCCATCAGGGGCTGTCAGGATCCGTCAGGGGCCCCGAGGACGATCCCAGTCCTGCTGCTCAGCTCAGTCTGATCACCGAACTGATCAACAGTTCCAACACCCACCAGGACTTTCTCAACTACTATTAAGTCAACTACTATAAAAACTTTGCCTAACGAGGCAGAAATTCATAAAGTAACGTAAGAAATAAAAACATGCCTGACGAGAAAAATGAAACAGAAAATCGATCATAACAAATAAAAGCACGGAAAGAATAATTAGAATTGCTAAAGTTGAAAACTGAAATGAAAAGTCAACTATAATAAATTAATTGAAAAACAAATATGGAAATTAATCCAAAAATGATAAATACAGACACCAATTCCAACAAATATACATTTATCTCCCATTTTATAGATGAATCCTTTTATCTTGTGTTGTAATATATTTGCTGGTGATAATAATGAAAAATTACTTTAATTATTCACAATCATTTTGTGTGGATTGTTGCAGTTTTGGTCCTCTGTACTTAACGCACTGAAATATTTCAGAAAGAAGTGACTTTCACTTGAGAAATCCTTTATTCTGCTTCCTGTCGCTGTGGCGGCTGTTTGGTTCCCTCAAGTGAAACGTTTTCTGCTGGAGCCTCCTGGTCCTGTTGTGTTCTTGTTTTATTCCTTAGTTCTGTCAGGAGTTTCTCTCTGAGGTCACAGTGTCCCTCAGGAAACAGGAAGCAGAGCAGGGGTGGCCTGACCAATCAGCTGCCGCGTGTCAGGGTGACCTCACGGCCGGTCGATGGAGGTCAGAGGAACCATGAGAGCGCATAATGCTCTCCAACATTTCAGAAGATTTTAATGAAAAAGTGACGTTTGTGAAAGAGAAACAGATCAGTGTGGAGGACAGTCATTCACCGGAGGGCGCTGTGGGACCAACCCACACGCCCAGTCTGAGTGGACCACCAACAAACATGGCCGACAGAGCTCAGAAGCCCCTCCCTCCCTCACATCGGCAGGTGGGCCAAACTTAAAACTCAGTACACATTCGGGAAGGACGTCACATATTTTCTTTTGTTTTCGTCATTTTAGGTTTGTACATATGTTCAAGTGTTCGTGTTTATGATCGCTTTGGTTTAATTAGTTAAAAAAGTAAAGTTCGGTGATACAAAATGTCGGCAGATGTGATGATGGACAGCTGAGTTCTCTGCTGCCTCCTTCGGGTCAGGAACAGGATGTCGTGGCTGCAGTTTTCACTGTGACATGTCGTCCATCTTTCCTAATGTCAGTGGGGCAGAATTTGGAATCTCGTGGCTCCTCATTTATAAAAGTCGATTGTTGTAGATACGTAATTTCATGGAGATCGACATCGTCTGGCAGTAATTTTAACTGTAGGAGCCAGAATGTTCACATCTCCACTGTTCCTCTTCTGTCAGCTGTTAACCAAACTAGCCGTTTTCTCGGTTCACCTCTGCTGGGTGACGTCATCCAGGCCAACGTAACACAGTTTTATTTGTTTTCAATGTTCAAACAAACATGAGATGAGGAAAATGATGGAAAAGTTGATTCATTAACGGTAAAGTGACTTTTTTGGTTGTTTATATCTGAAACAGTCACAATCAAACGTTTTCAGCTGGAGGTCATAATAATAAAGTTTAGATATGAGCATTCACCGTCTTCATCAGCTAATGACAAATCACAAAGTTCACGTTTCTGAGACAACTCAGAGAGGAAAAAATGTTCGACACCGTGTAAACTAGAAATCAGGAAATGAAAAAGTTGCTGTTTGGTGACCTGATCATCGGGACGAGGTCACCAGAACACACACCTCCCTGTGCTGACCGTGTGTGTGTGTGTGTGTGTATCTGCACAGTTGCATTGTGGGAACTCTCCTTCCTGCAGACAAGACCCAAATCCACAAGGCTGTAATGTCCCCATAAAGTGAGGAAATCACTGTGTGTTTATGTGTGTTTGTCTGTCACCACAGAAGAAGAACATGGATACATGTCACATCTTTAATGGTCTAAGTTCAGTTTGGAGCAGCAGAGTCGATGTTTGTTTATTAGCGGTTAAAGAAAGTGAAAACGTTTGACAACAAAAACGCGACTCTTGTAAGCACAGAAAATAGGAATAAAGTAAAGAATTTTAGACTTTAGTACTTAGTAGTACTTACTGTGTATTTACACACTTTCTCTCCACGTTACATCAAAAACAAAAATAATCTCTAACGTTTGTAACAACGTTTGTTTAATCAAACAGTCGATCAATTCATCCTCATCACGAAACGTGTGTGTGCGTGTGTGTTTGTGTGAGTGTGTGTATGATTGTGTGTCTGTGTGTGTGTGTGTGATTGTTTGTGTGAGTGTGTGTGTGTATGTGAGTGTGTGCGTGTGTAAAGAGGAAGTTGTGTGTGTATATAAACGGCTGTTGAAGTTGATCTGCTGATCGTCTGATCGGATCATCAGAGACTCAACAAACTGAGCGGTGAGACACACACACGCACACACACACACACACTAATTACATTTGGACTTTCATTTTAATTGAGATGTGATGTTGTTGATTTCAGGATTAAAATATAAACCAGACGTATAATTTTATTGAATTTGTAACAGATCCGTTGCTTTAATCAAAGTGGATCAATCAGAAGAATTACTATCAAAATGTTAAATCTTGTATTTATAATATTATAAAATCCTTTCATGAGGGTCAATTATTAATCGATACACATAAGAAACTGGTTGATTGGCTTGAATAATTCTCTGGATTAATACAGAGAAACTCCGCCCCCGACCGGTTACAACCAATGGGTGGGCTCTGTTTCTTCTTCACGTGACGTCACCTTCATGTTTGTTTTTCTGTCCGCAGTGACTCCTCCCACTTCTCGAGCAACATGTCTCGTGCAGCCGTCAACCAATCGAACGCCTACAGGGGGCGCTACAACGAGCCGGTACTGAAAATCCATTGAAAATGTTGAGTTGATGTTTAGAGAATCACCGACGGCTCCTCATCAATTCAGTGATTGAGTGTTTTTTGTCTGCAGCTGCCAACGTCCAACCTGCTGGAAGACGACAGCCAGGACTTTCCAGAGTTCGAGCCTTTCGACCAGGCCACGCCCAGAGGAGAGCAGCCCACAGGTGGGGGCGCGATCGATTACCTGCGTCCGCAAATGTCCCATCGATGATCGATACGTCAGCGTGCTTTGCTCCTCCCCCGCAGGGGCTCTGCAGGTGATGGGAATCGACATGTGTCAGCCGGTGAACAAGCCGCAGCACAACACGTCCGCCTACGACATCACTCACCTGGTGATCCGTCGCGGGCAGCCCTTCACCGTCATCGTGACCTTTGACCGCCAGCTGGCCGAGAGCGACGACTTCCAGCTGGAGTTCCTGATTGGTGAGTGACACGCCGGCCGCCATCAGATCCCAATCTGTCCGTGTTACGCGGTTCTGATCTGTCAGCCTGCGTCCTTTTTTTAACTCTTTATTTTATTGATTTTATTATTTTTAGATACATCATCCATCAATAAAAAATGCATTTTATGCTACATGAATTAATTCCTGATAATTTTAACATTATTTTTGGTCCTTTTAATTGCTGCCTGATTAATCTAGAATATTTAGAACAGTTTTATTGAACACGATTTATTGATTTTTAATTGTGGCAGTTTGACTCTCAAAAGAGAATCTTTTCTCTCGGTCAGTTTTGGTCGGACAAATTTTGGACTTTCTGGACTTGAGTGAAGAAAACTGCTTTTGGTGATTTGGTGCATTTATTTTTCTGAACGTGTCACAAAAGCTCCAACCGGCATCTGAATCACATCCTGGTTGAGACTTTGTTTTGGAGTCAGTAAATCATTAGCTTAGCATAAACACAGCTAGCCTTTGATCATTTCTTTTGAATATGGCAACGAGGGTTGCTTAGCAACACAAACTTAACCACCTAAACAATAAACAGCTGTTTCTTACAGTTACATTCCTCAACATGGTAAAAAAAACCAACTAACTGGTTTCAGTGTTTTTAGAGTTAAAGATTAAAATATTCATCGTAAGAGTCGTTTCATTTGATGTGAACACTGAGCGAAGTTATTTCACACACACAGCTTGACTCACCGCAGAGAAGAAAACGTCTCAAACGTGTTGGTTTCCTTCTCAGTCGGACAGCGATTCTGTCTCGTGTCCTGCACCCCCTGCAGGTAGCAACCCCTCCGCCAATAAGGGCTCCCTGGTGGTGGTGACCTTCGGGAACCGTCCTGGCAGCCAGTGGGCGGGGCAAATCGAGAGGATGGACGGTACCGCGGCGGTACTGATGGTCACGCCGGCGCCCGACGCCATCGTGGGGAAGTACCGCACCTACGTGGCCATCGCCACGGGCGGAGGCATGCAGCGGACCAGCAGGGACACCAGCACCGACCTGTACCTGCTCTTCAACGCCTGGTGTCCGGGTACGGACGATATGTCGGCGGGCATTTTTTCACAGAGAAAAATACTTTGCCATTTTTATTACAGCTGTTGTCTTTTAAATGTGGCCTAAACGCTGTTTACAGTAAAACCTTAGGAAGGCATTAAATGCTCTCCATGTTAGGACAGAATTTAAGTCGATAAAAGAAGAGGAAAGAAAAGGGAAACTGATTTGGGTGATTTGTGACTGTGGCTACTTTTACTTTCCTGTGGTATCAATGAAGTTTTAAAGAATTTATCTTCACATAATGAGCTGCACCCACTCAGAGGAGAAACCTAAGTAAGCTAGCTAATGCTACGGCTCAGCAGAGGAGGACGCCATGAACAGTTCAATCTAGCGAGCACGGCACGGTGACGCTTAAAGAACATACTTTACTTCTCAGAGGTGGGAATCGCAACAGGTCCCACGATACGATGTCATCACGACATTATAGCGATATTGCAATATATTAAGTATTGCTAGGCTAAATACTGCAGTGTTTCAGTCTTTTCAACTCCAAAGCAAGTCCCCAATGTAAAATTTTGTCAAGATCAGTTTTATCTAATAAAATAAAGTTTCCAGTTTATTCATCTCACTTCACGAACTTTATCTTTACAATTGGACAGACTAACCAGCTCTGCCATAAACTGTTTATTCCAGTCCACATCGTTCGAATGAACTGAAAGCCAAGTTTCTTTGAAGTGTCAGTTGATATTAATTAGTAACCAGAGTGCAACATTTTTTTAATAAAATATCGATATGTGGAGCATTTAAAGCGATGAAATGTTGCCATGCAAACTATGGTGATATTTCACGGTATCAATTGTTCCCCACCGCTAACAGTTCCCTCACGAAGCTGCTCGCAACAACTTACGTTATGTATCTTGAGTAACTGGGTCATGATGTTTTGAAAGAGTTTTTTGGCACTTTGAGTGAAGCGTCGTTTAGTCCTTTAAATTGGCGAGAAGGCTGAGTGACGTGCAGATGTTGTACATTACTGCTCTGTTTCTGATGAGCTCCACTGAAACACTGTCGTGTCTCTCTATGCAGACGACACCGTGTTTATTCCTAACGAGTCCGAAAGGAGTGAATACGTCCTGAATGACAGTGGCGTGATCTATCAGGGCGCCGCTGGAGCTGTGTCGCACCGCACCTGGATGTATGGGCAGGTACACACCAGTGCTCCCTTCAGGACGACTCACAGCAATCCAACACAAAGCTAATTTCACGTCTCCCCACAGTTTGAGAAGGGTGTTCTGGACGCCTGCATTTACATCCTGGATGCATCTCGGATGCCAATCTACGACAGAGGCAACATCATCAAACTGATCCGGATAGGATCCGCCATGGTGAGAATACAGCCGTTCGGACTTTAAATCGTCACTGTGTGTATGTCCTATTCACAACTACTACGGTTACTATGGCAACATCTGAAAATGTCTCTCTGGTACTGGGAAAGGATGTTGGAAGTTTTGTTCCAACAAGAATAAAAAATGTAGTGTAAGCATGCTAATTAGCCAAATTGTACCAGGGTGCACTAACAGGATGACTAGTGTCAATGTTACTATGCTGAATGCATCAATTTTACCAAAATAAAAGAATGTTCTCAGGCGTACAACAAGATCAACGTGACATTTTCTATTACCAGGATAACCCCATGAACGAAACAATTGTGTTAGCATGTCGGCATGCTAGCTGTGTCTCAGGTAACATTTGGATATTTTCTCATGTTAGCTGCGTGGTACCTGGCAATATGCTATTGTGTGAGAGCAGGACAGATCAGTGCAGTTTAGCTGTTGACTAGATGAGGAAGCTGTATGAAGCTTGATTTTTAAAGAAAAGTCTGAGACTGTTTGATGACGTCTAACTGAACGATCCAAAAAACGGCAAACATACTCACAATTACGATAAACTGCTGATTTAAGTAATTCCGGGACCTTTCCTCTGGCACCGCCCTCAGGAGAAACACCCTTTGTCCCAACTGTGGTAAAGATCTAAGATGGTTTCTGAAGTACAACACAGTTTTAGAAAAAAAATCTGACACTTCAAGAATAAAGTCACAAATTAATGAGGAAGAACTGAACGAGTTTTACCAAGATAAAGACATAATGTCAGTGTGTTCCTTCAGAGGTCAGAGTTCAGCACCATCATGAGGCTGCTGGGGAACTTTGTGAAGTTGGACTTCAGTTCACGTTTCACAAATTCTTCATCTTTTTCCTCATCAGTATCAGGACTCGGAAAAGAATTTGCGAGAAAACACGTTTATTCTGAAGGAAGGAAGGAAATCGCCTGTTTTCTGGAGGATGAAATGCGGTTGTGGGTGAAGGAGGCTGTCCAAGAACCTGCCTGTTTTGTTTTATTTCTGCATATTGTCTCATAAAGTTAATACTTCATTTAGGTAAAATTACGACCTTGTTTCTCGTAAGACTATTCTTCTCGTAAGATTACTAGTTTTTAATGTAAATTTATGACTTTCATCTCAAAATTTAAAACAAAAAAATCTTCAGTGTCATCCTTAAAGTCCTTCGTATACTAGTCATCCCAATACAACGGAATGTCGTGGAAAAGTTGTTTTTTCCATAATTTTTACACAGAGTGAAATATTTGAAGCCTTTTTCAGTTACGATGGAATATTCAAATATTTTTATTGATAACGACGGTTGAAACGTTGTTATGTGTAATGAGTCCAGAATATGTTTAATGTTTACATAATTGATCAAAAGTCACGATAGATGATGACAGCCGTCATCAGATAAACAGGCAAACTGTTAATCCATTTCAAGAACTTTATTATTTTCCTTTGTAAAAAATGTTATTTTAGCTCTTTCAAATTTCCTTTTTTGCATTTTTTATACGTCACTTGTGTGCATTTAATTTAATTTATTTGTTAATTTAATTTGATCATTTATGTTTTTCCTCAGTAAATGGGAGTTCTGGGTTCACACGGTGCTCTGGTTTTTCTGGCGTAAACTTGCCTATTCAGACGTTACCCTTTCTTTGAGTCGCTGACCTTTGATCTCACTCTGGCCTCAGATTAACGCTCAGGATGACAACGGTGTGTTGGTGGGAAACTGGAGCGAAGACTACTCGATGGGCACGGCGCCGACAGCTTGGACCGGCAGCGTCAAGATCCTGCTGCAGTACGCCAACACTGGAGTGCCCGTCTGTTTTGCGCAGTGCTGGGTGTTCGCTGGCGTCTTCAACACCTGTAAGCTGGTGTCCTGCTACTGAGTCAATGTAAGATGATTTCCTCTCCTTCAATAGATGGATGGACTGATGAACAGGCCTCTGGATGTTGGCCGTCAGGTAGCGTTGGAAACCACAAAATGACCACAAAGAAACAAACACGCTGGCACCAAAAAAATAACATGTCACTTTATTGTCAGATTCCCGTAAAGAAACCGCAAAAGCCACCAAGCAGAAGGGTTCAGTTCAGTTCGATACGGAACATTTGGGAACCGTAGGCTTGTTACAGGTGTGCATTTACCTGGTGAGCGGGGCGGCCTGACGCACCAGATACGAAAGTCGTGTGACATCATAGAAAAGTGACACAGTTTGTCCCTTTAAAGAAATTGAGGAAGTGCCCATAACGACAAACAGGAAATAATGTTGGACATCCAGCATTTCTTGTTGTTCATCACACAAAGTAGACAGGTTCTGTTTGAGAAAATGCAAGAAAGACGGCTTAACTGACGTAGCCAAGTGACAATTCTGACGACCTCCTTTATGGTACGCTGTAGCTCCAGTTGGTACCAGGCGAAGGGTGACAAACTGGTAGGGTTTGCTATTTAACAGTACCAATCACAGATTTTGACAATGGAAATGCAAATAAATGCGCACTGTACTGAACTGATGGTGGCGACGGGGGTGTGGTGGCTAAAGACACACTATATAGTCCAGTGCAAGTACAGCTAAAGAGATTGGTCATATGGTACACGAGAAATGAAAAATGTTGCCTGTCCCCGCAGTCCTGCGATGCCTCGGCATCCCGGCGAGGGTCATCTCCAACTTCAACTCGGCTCACGACAACACGGGCAACCTGAAGACCGACCTCATCTTCAAGACTGACGGCACGCCAGACAGACGGAACACCAGGGACTCCATCTGGTTGGTCCAGACCCCTTTCAGTAGTGTCTGTTGCCCGAAGACCACTGGGCTAGAATCTAGACCGTTACCATTGTTGCCCTACCCAGAATTTAGAGGTTACTAAAACTTGCTGTTGCCACAATGGGCTATAACCCCCAACAAAACACCGCTAATCTCTTGTGAGCTTGCTGCCACTTGTCATAGCCAAAGATTTTTATGAAACAACAATGATTGCAGAGCAAAACCCCAGAGAGATCTTCATTAAGAAATGGTAGGAAAATCCTTACTCATCTTTAAAAGTAATCAAGTTCAGGTGTTTTAACTCGTCTCGTGCCTCATTTAGCCAAGTAATCGGGGTTTTCTCCGTGTGTGCAGGAACTACCACTGCTGGAACGAGGTGTTCATTCTGCGTCCGGACCTGCCATCGGGCCTCGGAGGATGGCAGGTGGTGGACGCCACGCCCCAGGAGACCAGCGACGGTACGGACAAGAATGGGCATTCTACCTCATCGACGCCCTCCCACTTCACGTTGTGGATTTTCCCGGAAAGAATCCATGCGATCTATTCTATTTCTATTTATACAAAATAACGTATTAACGTTGATCTGTCCAGTCAGACAGGAAAAATTGACCTTGGCTTTGGTAGTAATTCTACAGAAGTACATTTGAACATCTTATCTCGAGCCAGGAACTCCAGAGGGAATCCGTGACGGGAACTGGGAGGAGTTCTGAATTCTAGCTGAGTTGTGGCAGGAGGGCCCAATAAACATGGCTGCACATGTGGTTTTACAGGACATTTCCGTTGTGGTCCAGCCTCTGTTGCCGCCATCAAGGACGGCCTGATCTGCCACCCGTTCGACTCTGGATTCGTCTTCGCTGAGGTTCGTTTCAACTCAAATCCGTGCGTAGAAAAATCGCCATTTCTGGACTGAAAGTACACATCGTAAGAGCAACAGTCGTGTTTATCTCATGTACTGAATCCTGACGTTCCTCAAAATATTTCACAACAAAAGCAAGAACAGCTGGAAGGGCACGAATATTTGGTAGCTGAAGTGTGATTGTGATGTTTCCCTCCAGGTGAACAGCGACGTGGTCTTCCACAAGCGGGATAAGTACGGGACACTGACGCCGTACAAGGTGGACAAGACGCACGTGGGGGTGTCAATTTGCACCAAGTCCCTCGGCAGCACGGCGCCGACCGACATCACGTACAACTACAAGTACCCTGAAGGTAACACATACACACACACACACATCACAGACACACACACACACACACACACACACACACACTGACATACACACACGCACACATCACAGACACACACACACAAGCACACACACTGACACACACACACACGCACACAGACACAAACACACACACACACACACTGACACACACACACACACACACACAATGACACACACACACACACACACAATGACACACACACACACACACACACAAACACACACACACACACACACACTCACTGACACACACACACAAACACACACAGACACACACACACAATGACACACACAGACGCACACACACACACACACACAATGACACACACACACACACACACACAATGACACACACACACAGATGCACACACACACAATGACACACACAAACACACACACACACACACACACAGACACACACACTCACTGACACACACACTGACACACACACACACTCTCACTGAGACACACATACACACACGCACACACACACACACAGACACACACACTCTCACTGAGACACACAGACACACACACACACTGACACACACACACACACACACACCCACTGACACACACACTGACACACACACACACACACACAC
>KV751389.1:358188-397920 GCA_001698575.1 Mola mola | reverse complement strand
ACACACAGACACACACACACACACACAAACACACACACACACAATGACACACACACACACACTCACTGACACAGACACACACACACACACACACACACACACACACACTCACTGACACACACACTGACACACAGACACACACACTCTCACTGAGACACACAGACACACACACACACAAGCACACAGACACACACACTCTCACTGACACACACACACAGACACATACACTCTCACTGAGACACACACACACACACACACACACACACACACACTCACTGACACACACACTGACACACAGACACACACACTCTCACTGAGACACACAGACACACACACACACATACACACACGCACACAAACACACACACACACACACACACACACACTTTTTTTTCACACAGCTCCTGGATGAACATTGAACAACCTGAAGAAAATTTCAGTGTCGTCCTGAGTTCCTGGAGACAGGCAGGTGGAGGGACGTTATCCTGTTGCACCACGGACACAAAGCACAGAAGAATAGAGCTTTACTCTGTATTTCCACACATTTCAAGATGAAAATCTGAAGCCTCATAGCTCTGTTTCCCTGGTAACACCCGAGGTGAGAACTCAATCATGTGACAGTCTGAGTTTGACCGATACCTGGAACCATCATCATCCTCCCGTACGGTTCCTGCGCAGTCGAACCTGGCTCGGGGTGAAGTGAGGTACAACTTTACAGCGTCGGTGACGCCTACGTTAACGCCATTTACGCTCAATAACATGAACGGCCCACAAACAGGAAGCGTAACAAGACGGCAACGACGAGATCGAATCGGTTGAAGTCGAGTTAATCGCTAACTTCAGAGCATTGAGCCAAACTTGGACGTGAACGCGACCTAAAACGACACCTTGGGGAAACGTTTATTCGATATTGACGTTTTAGTTTGGCCCATGTGCCAACATGGAGGGGGAGGAGCTTATGAAGTTGACTGTAGACAGCTCTCGTGTCATCCACCTTTATGTACAGCCAATGGCTGGGAGGGGCAGATCGCTGGGTTGTGATTTGTGTCTTACTAATTATTCCTGATGTCCCACGTTAATTCAGAACTGGAAGTGCTGTCCGGTCTGGACACCCAGCAGCCAATCAGAAGCCAGCGCTGAGCCGGGCCGGGGTATGAAAAGACCGAGGATAGTTGGGGGGAGTTGCTGAGCTGGTTTGTGGTTGCAGGTAGCGAGGAAGACGAAAGAACGATGGACCGGGCCGAGGACTACGGCTGTGCCAGGGATCACTCGGAGGTGTCTGAAGGCAGCGTGACCGTCGTCATGATTACCGAAGAGGTGACACGCCTGTCTTCATTCACCATCCGTTTTCACTGTCGCCAGCTTAGCTTGGTGGCAACACTTACTTACACACGAAACCCAGTTCTGGTTCCTCTGTCCAGGTCTACATGGGCCAGGACATCCTCCTGGAGGTGGAGTTCCAGAACGTGAGCGACCTGGAGAAAGTGGTCAACGCTCTTCTGTCCGGCTCCGTCATCTATTACACCGGCGTCATCGCCAACGACTTCAAAGAGGAGGCCTTCTCGGTCATCATACCGGGGAAGAAGAGTGAGCAACGCGTGCACGTGTGCGGCACCGCACGTGAACTGTCCCCGCCGTGACCGTGTGTGTGTGTGTGTGTGTGTGTGTGTGCGTGCCGCAGTGGAGCGCATCCAGCTGAAGGTCACCGCCGAAGAGTACATGCCTCACCTGGGCTCGCAGCCCAGCCTGCACTTCATGGTGACCGGAGAGACGGACACCCATTCACTGTCCTGCATGAAGGTGGTCAACCTGAAGACCCCGGAGCTCACAATGGCGGTAAAACTCACATACACACGGGTTTGTGCAGCCGTCCTTGTGAGGACACTACGTCGACTTAACCAACCAGGGAGAAATGACACGTTGTTGTTTCTTTTTTCTTTAATTTACTTCAGTTTACACATTATATGAACTGTTTTTAAAAAATTTTTAAGAATTTGTAAATATTTCTTACGTTTTTAAGTCTGTGTCAGGTTTTTTCCGTTCTGTTCCTCTTCAACCATCTTCTATTATTATTTAATATCAAGTTCATCTCACGACATTTCTCCATCCGTCAATAACAAATTTGTTTATCTTGTTGTCTGGAGAAGGAAAAGACGAAGACACCTGACAGACATGTCAGCATAATTCTGATAATATTTTGATATTTGGGAAATAAAACACACCTTTAAAACAAACCTTTTAAAAACATTTAAACATTTTTTGCTGTCAGTAACAATTGTGTTCAGTCAGTCAAGTCAGTGTTTGTTGAAAATCCCCCAGAAATCTTCACCTTCGTCCAGGGTTTAAATGTAACCGATCCAAACGGATGAAATTCAAGATTCTAAATGACAGTGGAACTAGATAACTCACACCAGACGACTTTCTAACCATTGTGGGGCATTCTGGCTGATGACCTCGTGTCTGCAGGTCAGCGGTTTCCCTCGGGTGCAGCACCCCATGCTGGCCACCGTCTCCTTCACCAACCCCTTCAACTTCAGCCTGCGGGACGTCTACCTGTCCATGGAGGGCTCCGGACTCATGGAGTGCAGGTCTTACTCTTTCAGGTATGCACGCCTGCGCTGCGCATTTGGTGAATAAAACAGGCGGGACGTCAGTAACCACGAGAGCCACTTGACTCACGGTGCCGACAAACAAAAACAAAGTCTTGGTGTAACGGAGCGGTTGAAGCTCAGTTTAATGGCCTTTAATGTTAGAGCTCGCTGGGAAAAATCCGCCCACCAACTGCGCGTGTGTCAACGTGCTTATTCTACACTACCAAAAATATTTGCATTTATTCGATTTATGTAAGCGAGCCCAACTCAAACATACTGACTTTGGCAGCTTTTTGACACCAAAATGCACGTAACTTATTTAAAATGAGTATTAACGGGTTGATAAAACGAGTTCGGTCGAGTCAGAGTTTCGAACTGAATTCTCTTAGGGTTTACAGTGTAACTTGATGTCTTTTAGAGTCATTGAACCTTTTGCTACCGTCTCCTGGAGGGAGAACTTCTCGCCTCGGCTGCACGGAGACCGTTTCATGGTGGCCGTGTTGTACTGCCCCAACATGCCTCAGGTAACGTCCTCTCGCCGTGTGTTCTGAGCGTTGCATCTCCGTTCCACATCATGACCTCTACAGACAAACGGACGTTCCGCAGTTCGGCCGTTGGTTTGGACCCGCTGGTGTCTCTTGCTTCACTGGTTACTGTTGGCGTTATTATGTGCTAACCTGTCTCGGCTTACTTGTGCTCTCGCTTTTTGGCACCAGTCAACCTTCTTCTTGCAGCTGCATTTTTGAGACAGGGAGTACTGGGGGACACCAGTGATCAAGACCAGATTTAATGAATGCATCGATAACAGGTGTCTGAAAGACAGAATTTGTCATTTCTCACAACAGCATTGACTTGATTCAGTTTTTTTTTTTATTTGAGGGGAGATTAAGTCTACTGGCAAGATGTGGTCTGAGAGCATTACTGTAATTTACTCACTATCGAGCTAAAAGAAATTGTTTTGTCGTACAATCTTTGGTATCGGTGAAGAACTGAAGGAGAGGCTGTATAGAAACACTGGACGGTAACAGACGGTAACAGTTGACAGTCATCAGCGTATTGACGGCAGATGTTATATTGCCTAATAATGAAAATGCTAACTCATTCATGCAAGTGTTTTATATAAAATAAAGCACTCAGCATGTTAATATGATATCTGTGTTTGTGTGCTAACATCAGTAGTTGTTCATTCTCATTAACATTCTTGATATATTCAATCATTAGATAACTGTTTAAAATTTAACATTTCCAGTTGAAATGATAGCTTAATCAGCTCGACCACCACACACCTGAGGACTGAACACTTTTATTGTGGGAGGCAAAATTTTGAATAGACTTGTCTTTTGTGGTGTTTTTTTTCCCAGGTGTTTGGATATGTTAGGTTGAATGTCTTGTCCTGAGAGAACTGGTTTGCCGAGACAAGATGACCCCGCCCACTTACGCCTCTTGCTTTCGCCAATCACAGGAGTGGGGGAGTCAACCAATCCAACTCAAATGTCTTCTTCAAAGATTTATTTTCTTCTTTAATTTCATTTACACAACTGTAGGAAATTCATAATTATAATGAGGTTTGTGGACAGACGAGGGAGGTTTGTCTGAAATTTTAAAAACCTTAAAAGCAGATGATAGTTGAATGAAGTTACAGATTAATTAGACTTTGTCATAACAATTTATTGTGCATATTTAGAAAGTGGAGTATTCTTTAAAAAAAAAAAAAAATATTCAGTGATCAAAAGTCTAAACAAAAAATAATTGCATCTGCAAATTTTTCAGGTGGTCATTCAGTTAACCTGAATTTTTTACATATGGCCAAAAGTATATGGACACTGAATATTAGTTAGATACTGAAGAGTACCAAGGCATGTCCATATACTTTTGGTCATATACTGTAAAATCTTTTTCATAATGATGATAATAATAAACAAACTTCACTTGACAGTATTTCTCCCAGAATTGGTCTAATCAGATATATTGAAGTTATTAACATTTCATCAAATTCACTGAAATAAAAGTGGACACTTTCTGTCTAAAGCTGAAGAGTTTCAGGCAGCTGAATGAGCTGGAACATTGATTAATCATCCTCCTCTCAGTCTGGATATCGAATCTGTTTAATGATCTGATAATCACCGGTTCTGTCTGAATGCTGATATTAATGCTGAACCTTTTGACTAACTATTAAAGCATATTCAAAAGCACGGAGGTGTCACGGATTATTACTCTCAAATTCAGTCGTGATCATTGATCGTTCAAAAATGCCGGCAGAGATTCACACAGTCATAGAAATAGCTCGGCCTCCATTACCAGTCAAAAAGTATTGATTACATACCTCATACTGTACAATATTGTATTAGTTTGTCTTTGTTGTAAAGTACAATTGTGTTATTACTTTGACTCTGAAGTTAAAGTATCTGGCCACTTTTGTTGCTAATCCGAGCTGTGATCAACAGTAAATGTGCAGGTCTTCAGCTCAGCTCTCAATATGCTGCTTTTCTTCACGGGTCCATCTGTGTTTCGGCCGTGATAACACCTACACACCACTAGTCGGCGGTAGAAGCTACTCTGGGCCAACGCCACCATCTGGATGCTCATTGATCTGTGTGACCAAACCCAAATTAATCAGTAATTTACGCTGAGATTTCACACAACATTGATGGTTTGATCACATTGGACCCGGCTTGGAAAAACACGTCACAAGCTGGTCTTGGTTGAGCTTTTGCATAATATTTGACAGTTCAGTTTGTTTAACTGGTTAAAACATCAAAGAAGAGCTAAACACAAATATTAATATGAATTAGTAAGTTATAGGTGGGTCCAGAAGTATTTGGACAGTTTGATATCCAGGTTTGGTTGGTTCCCTCGTTACTACAAGACTAATGAAGCAGATTAAAGGTCTGGAGTTAATTTCAGCTGTTGAATTGACATTTGGCAGCTGTTTAACTGGAGCGTCAATGTGAAGTTTAAGGAGATCAATACGAGTGAAGGAGGCATCATTAGGCTGAAAAAACTAAATAAATCTATCAGAGAGAGCAAAAACTTTATGAGAGGCCAAATCAACAATTTGGAAAGACAGAATGAACTGGTGAGCTCAACAACATCAAAATGCCTGGAGGACAAAGGAAGTGGATGAATCCCTTCTTTGGTGAAGAAAAACCTCTTCACAACATGGAGGCAAGTCCAGAACACTCGAGAAGGTCGACATGTCACTGTCAAAATCTACAATCAAGAGACGCCTTCATGAATGTAAATACAGACAGTTTACAACAAGGTGCAAACCACAGAGAACATTCAAGAACAGGAAGGACACATTAGACTTTATCAGAAAACATCTAAAAAAGCCTCCAAAGTTCTGGAATCAGATTCTTTGGACAAATGAAACCGAGATAAACTTGTATCAGAATGATGGGAAGAGAAAAGTCTGGAGAAGGAAAAGAACAGCTGATGATCCAAAGCACCACATCATGTGTCCAACATGGTGAAGGCAGAGTTACGGCTGCCAATGGAACAGGCTCACTGCTGTTTATTGATCATGTGACTCCTGACACAAGTACCAGGATGAATTGTGAGTTGCTGTATACAGGAACATGTAAAGGAGTAGAAACGCACAAGCGGTAATGAAATGTAACAGAGTAGGTTTACTGAAGTGCTGTAAAATTTTGAGACACTTTTACTTTACTTAAATATGTCCACAACTTTATTCTTCCACTGTGCTGCACAATTTTTCAAACCCATTTTAAAAATAATTCATCTGTGATATGAATTTTGAAAACAGTAAAGTATTGATCCATTGAATCAGCTGATGCCTGGTACACAGTGTGTACATTAATGTAAATATATGTATACTCTACGTGTGCCTTTGATAATCAAGTACTAATTATTTAATATCAGATGCGCATCAGTGATGCTTGCACTTTTGCTGTATTCAACAGTACAGTAGCTCAACATGGTACCCAAGCACAGTAACAACGAATAAATGTTCTTTTATTCTGAGTCTTCCATAGCTGGGTCTGCTAAAACTGCAGTCAAACAGAGTCGCCTCTGGAGGGAGCCAGCAGTCCTTTTTTTGTGCCTGAAATCAACTCGAAGCAGTAATGTATGACGTGTGATCCATAGGACTGGTCATACTGGGACAGAGAGGATAAATGGACTGGTTTTAATGGGACACAAAACCTGCACATCCCCCGCCCCCAACAGCAATAGGTCTTCATCATGGAAACTGTGCCGAATTTATCAGCATCTCAGAACAGGTCTATCCAGATCCCAGCTCAGACTGACACCATTCCAGCCTGAGCCTGTCTCGAACAATCACCCTGTGGGCAGGTCCTCACCTTCTAAACACTCAAGGACCTGACGTTCTCTCACTGCAGCTCCAGAACCTCACGGACCTCACAAAGGCCGCGGGGCAAGAACACCACATTAACATGAAACACTTAACGGTGGAAACACACGGCTCTTTTCGCTGCTCTGACTCATGACGCAGCATTAGCCACATGGCTAGTGCTAGAGCCTGGCTACTGTCCAGACTGTTGTGTGTAGGAACTGTGGTGTCAGGTCAGCGATGAAAGCAGAGTCAACAGGTTGTATTGATGAGTAGGCGGGGCTCAAGTCTCGATGGGAAGAGGAGACACATTTCGACGGGAGGACAGATTCCCCTAAAACACCTTCTGTCCTTCTTCTACTTCACCGCCTTGGTCTGCACCATCAGCGTCGGTTCCACAGCTGCCGATGCACTTCTTCTGTGCCGTGAAACGAACCTTCGTTCCTTCGGTCGAGCGTGAGTAGCCTGCAGGTGAGAGGCTATCTGTGCCGTGCTCAAGCAGGTTTTACCGGCAAAGTTGAGTCTGACGCACTACTGCGAGAACACCGAACTCTGCTTGAGCACAATGTACTGACTCGGCCCTGGAATGGTTCTGGTGTGCGCAAGCAAGGGTAGGCAACGTGGACACCAAGTCGAGTCAAGTCAAGGTTTATTCATAGAGCACATTTAAACAACCTCAGGTGACCAAAGCGCTGCACAATAATTAGAATAAGATATCAGCAAACTCTGAGTACGTAAAATATATGAATAGGCTATAATGAAAGTTAACATAATAATGAATAAGCAAAATAAATAAGCAAGTAAAATCAGTAAAGCAGCAATAAAATCATGATAAAAACAAAGTAAAATGAATCAAGTAAAAGCTGAAGTGTCTCACCCTGCTGAGACTGAAGGCCACAGAGAAAAGATGGATCTTCAGCAAAGTTTTAAATTCCTCAGGTGATTGTTGCGCTCTGATCTGAAGAAGCTGTTCCACAGCTTCGGGGCCTCCAATGAAAAGGCTCCATCTCTTCGTGTGCTTAGATCGGACCAGAACCAGGACCAGGTGCTGCCAGGAGCAGCTGGTTGGAAGACTTCAGTGCTCTGGCAGTAGTGTGAGGCTGTAAGAGCTCAGATAGAGAAGATGGTGCCATTTAAACATTTAAAAACACTTAATAAAACTTTTAAATGTATCCTGAGGTTAACAGGGAGCCAGTGAAGGACACAAGAACAGGACCGATGTGCTCACGCCGTTTCTTCCCAGTTAACAGGCGAGCAGCTGCATTTTGTACGACCTGTAGGTGGCGCAACAATGGCTGGTCAACACCAACAAACAAAGAATTACAGTAATCTAAACGTGATGTTATAAAGCAGTGAATGACTCTCTCCCAGTGGTTTCTTGGCAGATAAATCTTCACCTTCACAAGGAGTCTTAAATGAAAGAAGCTTGTTTTGACCACTAAGCTGATCTGCTCATCGAACCTAAAGCTCCTGTCAAAGATTACACCAAGGTTTCTTACAAAGTGACGACAGTGAGAATCAAAGGTGCCAATGACGCTGTCGTAACCTTCCAAAACGTTCTGTTGACCAAATAAAATTATCTCAGTTTTATTTTTGTTCAAATTGAGGAAGTTTACTTCCATCCAAGATTGAATATCCTGGAGACAGTCAAGGAAAACCTGGATTGAGGCTCGATCATTCGTCTTTAAGGGCAGATAGATTTGTACATCATCAGCAAAACAATGAAAAGAAACATTTTACTTCCTAAAAATGGACCTCAAAGGAAGCATATTTAATGAAAAAAGGAGGGGGCCCAAAACGGAGCCCTGAGGCCCCCCACAGGTCAGCGGGGAGGTGGCTGAAGAATATTGGCCCAGCTGGACAGAGAAACTCCTGTCTGAGAGGTAGGACCGGAACCATTTGAGGGCCGTACCCATAATGCCCACACGTTGGTCTAAACGTGACAGCACAATATTGTGATCCACCGTATCAAAGGCAGCCGTCAGGTCTGGGAGCACCAGGACAGCAGAACAACCAGAATCAAAAGTTAAAAACACGTCATTTAAAACTTTTAAAAGTGCCGTTTCTGGGCTGTGATGTGATTTGAAGCCTGACTGGAACTTCTCAGAAATGCCATTCTGATCAATGTAAGACTGCAGTTGTTCATATACAACCTTCTCCAAGACCTTTGAGAGAAAAGGAAGCTTGGAGATGGGCCTAAAATTAGACAGAACAGTGGTGTCAAGACTCTGTTTTGAAAGGCAGCTGGGACGCAGCCAGACATAAAGGAGGAACGAATCAGGTCCATAACACAGAGAACAACGGCAGAGAAAACTTCCTTAAGGAGGCAGTGAGGACAAGGGGGCAATTTCTGAACTAAATCAGTTAAAGCTGAAAGAGAAACCTGCTCAAAGCTCTCAAAGACGACTGGGCAGATCGGAGAGACAGCAGGATCTGATGCAGAGGATGGAGGAGAAGACCTGAGAGCAGAGATCTTGTCTATGAAAAAACGAAGGCTCAGCACCAGTGTGGTCACACGGATTCATGAGAGAATTCAAAGTATTAAAGAGAAACTGACATTCCACTAAACTAATTTTCAAAAGGTCTAAAGACACCTGATGATGATCCTTCTTCCACTTTCTCTCAGCGTGTCTGAGAGCGCGACTGGTGTCATTCAGCCAAGGATCAAGACGTCTAATCGATGCGACCGTCTTAACAACAATTGAAAAGATGAGGTCGAATTTTAGACAGAATTTGGGCTGATCCAAATATACAAAAGTGTCTGAAAAAAAAGCCACAAGAGCTCTAAGGGAACATCTGCATTTTCTCTGATGTGGATATCAGAAAAAACACAGGGACAAACTAAAGGACGCTTCACAATGACACTAAGCCACGTGATGACGTATGTACAGCTCAGGCCCGGTTCAGGCCCGGTTCGGAGCAGTGTGAGTACAGGCCAGCGGGACAACTGTAGTTCAGCACAGAACTACAAGACATTTCCTTCATAACGAGAAGTGGAGGCAACAAACTTGTTTACTTCCTGTATGATGACCAAAAGAAGCCAAACTGGGCCGAAGGGTAAAAAGTAGCCGTTGTGGTGGATGAGCGCATGTTCGCCAACCTTAACAATACGCAGCCTCGAGTGACTGTTCTACCAGGAAACCTCTGCTTTGATCAGAACAAAAGAGACTATTTTCTGCTGAAGCCATGCTAGCGTTTAAGCTAATTAAAAGCCCTTCACAGAGAGGAGACCCGTTTCTATGTCCTTTGTTTATTCATACGGAACCCTACATTGCCCCCATAGCTCCGCCCACAGTGTGACTTTAGCTAGCTGGCTGGCCAGTGCGTAACGAGTGTGACACAGCAGTGTCTGAGTCTAGTGAGGTGTTTCACATGGGTTCCCGTTCTGTGGTGGTGATGTCGTCCTCTGCTCGGAGCATCAGCGCCTCCCACCGTCTCCACAATCCGTCAACACTTCCTGTTGTCCTTTCCTCGTTTGAGTTAGCATCATACGGCCGCTAGCTGTCTTTAAATCCCACTCGACAAGACGCCACAGCCTCATGTGGTCGGCCCACTTCACTGTGACGGCGTCACGCTAACACAGCGGGCCGGTACGGAACCGGCTTTGTGAAAGGGCATCCAGCTAGCCAAGGTTCCTGGAGCGTCCCGCCCCAGCCAGGGCTGCAGGTTACCCCGGGTAACCAGGTCAGGACAGGAGACATCTCCACAGCTGACCTCTCCGGTCGCCCGAAGAGCATCACTTCCTGCTTCCTGTCCGATTGAGCGAGTCAGCTGTCGTTGCTGTAAGAGTGTAAACTAACCGGAGCGGACTCTCATTTTCACAGCGTTTCTCTCCGAGCAGCACAGGCCTCAGGCTGCAAGGCAAACAACTGTTACCTACAAATCATCCGTCACTATTGGAAACCGGTTTTTCACCCCCTCCCCTCCCCCACGCTACCGTCCCCGCTCCCGGCTGCGGGAGGAGAGAGGAGCGCCGAGGCGTTGCACGTGTGTTTGTGAGGCCGGCGGGAGCAGCATGTGCTCGTCGACAGGTGCTGGCTTCATGTGACTGGCTGCCTGTCCAGACAGAGGAGGAGGAGGAGGAGGAGTGTGTAAAGTTTCATCAACAACAACTGTGTCAGCTCCTCTCTCCTCCTCTGGTCGGCTGAGCCGAGGGATACCTCTCCTCCTCCTCCTCCTCCACGCCGGATGAATGGATGAATCCAACCTTTTGTTTGCGACGGGTCGTTCCTCGGCAACGGCTCCATGGTTACAGTCCAATAAATAACATCACGCTCTCCTCTGCGTCTGCGGTTCTCAGAGTGGGAAAATTTGAGAGAACTTCAGAAGTTAACATCTTTAAATTAATTTAAGAATCGGGGCCTCCTGTGGAGCTTTAGTTTGACTTTTTAGCAGAATTCAAAGTTTCCTGCGGTGATAAACCAATAGACTGTATTCACAGGGCGGCCATGTTTTCCGAGTTCCCTCTGAGGTTGGCGAGCTCGCCGTCACTGCTGTGGGCCTCCTTCAACCTACACCAGAGCTGGAGTCAAGGTGTGGCTAGGCTAGCCAAGCTTAGCATTAGTATGATTAAAGGTCAGAACTGTGCCAAGACATTCACTCATGACTGTTGTTGTGCTTTGAGCTACGTGCTAATACTCACACTGACAATGCTAACACTGAGCAGCACATGAGAATTCTGGGATATCGACCTAAATCCTGTTTCCTGAACTCTGATGGTCTAAATCTTCACAAAATACATTGTTTTTTCGGGGGTGAAATTACTCCAGATTGAAGTTTAGTCACTAGGACCAATTAGCTTAACATCATTTGCTTTCTTTACCACAAACAACTCTTAAAGTTTTATTTTTCCAAGAGTCAAACAAGACTGAATTTAACTAAATCTGCTTCGTAGGTTTGTTTGTTTTTCAGAAACGTGAAACCTTTCACAAAACAGCGCCCCCTTCAGCGACTGACCGGTAATGTCCGTGTCAGTGACAGGATGCAGAATCTTCACAGCCACTGAGTTGAAAACACGCGGCGGTTTCGCTGCTCCACGCCACCGTTAGGTCGCTGGGCCGCGTCGAGCTAATCGGTCCCAGCGTCCAGAATCCACAGGGCTCATTTTCAAGAAAAAGATGTATTCAGTGTTTTAGACCCTCATAGTTCAGGAAAGGAGATGAAAACAGACGGAAAATCCTGGAATTTTCCCTTTCAAGGTGCATTTCGAGGAACCCTGCATTTCGATCACTATAACCAGGGTTTCAATTGGGTTCTTGGATGACTGATGTATCCCCAGGAGGGTTCTGGTTGTGGTTCCACGGTGCTTTGAGAGGGACTCATAGAGGAGAGGACAGGCAATGAGCTTTGGGCCTGGCAGCATGTCAGCAGAAGATAACCAGCAGGAGCTGGAGGCGGCGACCCGCAGCGAGACGTTCTGCGCTCACATCATTGGATTGAATTGCGTGATCGTCCCCGGACTTTAGGCCACGTGACGATCACGCAGCAACTGAACCTGCGAGGTTTGAATACATTTCACACTCCTTTGATTTTTGGAAAACAGTCCTTCTACTGTCAGATCACTTGGTGGGCTTTCAAAGACTTGTTTTTGTAGTTACTTCAGGATCTGTTCACATGCTGGCAACACATGTACATTACATGACATTAACAACATTCTTATGTGATGAATTAGAGAAACATTACATAATACTGCTTATGTCATCATTTCTTTTAGCTCCTCCATGATGGACATAAGAAACTCAACAGTCACGCTAGCTGCTCTGCACAGCTAAGGCAGTGCTGTGTCAAGCTACATGCAACTTTAGCATGCTAACAATGAAAATGCTAGCATCTGCTGATGTGTAGCGGGTAGTATTTAGGGTGTCAACGTCTTTGTTTAGCATGTTAAAATGCTAACTTTGCTACTAAGTACTAACAGAAAAGTGCATTTTTTTCATGTTTTTGATCAGAAACAAAAGTGTTGTACGAAATGTTTCTTGACCTTTAATCCCCTGGAATAATCCTGAGGGAAACGACCACAGTGGACGAGCAGCTGACCCTACCGTCGCATGCTAGCACAGCACTGTGACAACCTTTAAAAATGGCATGTACATGAAATAATATCACAGTGGGGCTGCAAACTGGTCCAGCTGTTCTCCATCACATGCTGATGGGAGCTGCTAATGCTAATGTTAGCGAATGAGCTTTGAGCAACCGGTCTGTGTGTGTGTGAGTGCGAGTGTGTGCGTGTGCGTGTGCGTTGGGTGGGTCTTTGTATCTCAACAGATTAATTTGAATTGAAAAGTGGCCGGTTGAGGTGAAAAGCAGTGATTGGATTAGAGATGTAATGCTGTTAGCTGTGTGTGTGTGTGTGTGTGTGTGTGTGTGTCTTAATGAAATGGAGGCTTCTGCCTGTGTTTCATATGTCAACATTACACCCTGCTGGTTCTGCTCAGTGTCTCTATCAGCGGTCTTTGATCAGAAAAACTGCAGCAGATCCACTTCTGCTTGTTTCTGCAGTAATTCATACATGAATTGATGTCTTTCATTCCTTTAATGTCTTTTTTGTAACATTAAAGACTTTAGGACAGGCCCACATCCTTAATCTCACAATTATGACCCTTTGTTCTCTGGAATTCTTTTCTAAGACGTTTGAGAAACATTTTTTTTTTTCGCCTGAACTGCTAAAAAAGAAAAAAAGGGAAATTCAGAGATATTTTGAAATGCTCCGTCAGTGACAGGAAACAGGATGCAATTGTCCTTTAAAATGTCAGCGTCATCGGCGAAGGTGTTGTTGTAATTCTTAACGTTAAACAGAGCAACCTTTATACTAAGCTAGGCTATGCTAGCCACATCCCGACCTGCTCCGTGACATGTGGAGCTGATGTTGCCTCCCATCAGCCCCTCCTCCTCCATCCCGCACAGCCACAGACACGGGAGAGGATGTGATGGGAGTGCTCCTCTCTCCAGCGGTGGATGATGGGAGGAGAAGGAGGAGAAGGAGGAGGAGGAGGAGGAGGGGTCTGTATCTGGAGATGGAATGTGTGTGTGAGAGGAGTGACACTAAATTTAACAGACACAGTGTTGACATTTAGAGTTTAGGAAGCTGCTCCTCCTCCCGCCATCAGCTCACGGTGACCGTCTCCTCTCAGCGTCATCACACGCTGGAGGTGCTGTAATCTACAGGTGTGCGCACTCGAACACGTCACCCGCACAGGAAGTCCTTTTAAGGCCTTCGCACCTCGCTCCCTTCACGTGTGACCGGTGGGGATGAACGTGGTGTTAATTCCACTTTATTTACCAAGTGACCGGCTGAAATGTGTGTTTTGGACACGACCTCGCCATCCTCTGCGCGCCGCGAGCCCGCGAGACCTGGGCCCGCGTCCCCGTCTGTTCCCCTCGCAAACCTCGCGAGAGGAGCGGGCGGCCGTCTCGCGCAGGGAGCCGATCGGCGCCGATAGTTGCAGCGCGTCAAAGTCATCGATCAAAAACACGAAAAGTGAGTTGGAGTGAGAAGTCGGAGAGAGAAGGGTCACTTTCCGCGACGGCGGCCGAGCTGAGCGCGAGCGCGAAGTTAAAGTTTGCTGAGGAAGGGAGGAAGGGAGCGAGGAAACAAGGAAGGAAGGGAGGAAGGAAGGGAGGGAGGGAGGAGATGAAAAGTGGGATTATTTCTCCCTCCATCACGGTTCGCGACGCTACCGGGAGGCGAGCAGGACACGTAATCCGGTAAGGCGCGTCCAGAGATGCTCGGCGGCCACGTCCCCCTGGAGACCGGAGGGCCGACACGTGATGAGGCGTTCTTATCCGGCTGAGGGGCAGAGAGACGCCGACACACGGAGAGAGAGGGACGCCGCGGGGAGGAATTCAGAGAAAAACACAAGTCAAAGCTCTCCAGGACGCTTTTTCTGAGCCTCCGTGCCGCCCGCGCGCACACACGCGCTCCCCGTGCGAGAGGAGAGAGGAAGAGAAGCAGAAGAAGAGGAGGAGGAGGAGGAGGAGGGAGGGGAGAGGAGGAGGAGGAGGAGGAGAAGCCGGAGTAAAGTTTGTCCAAGTTTGCACATCCCTTCGGAAACGCCATTTTGATTCCTCTCCTCTCCGGAGCAAGTTTGCAGCCTCTCTCTCTCTCTCTCTCTCTCTCCCCCTTCTTTTTTTCCCTTCTTCACCCCCTCCCCCTCTTTATCATCCACCATCACCGCCGTTCACCATCATCATCATCACCATCGAGCCCACCAGCACCACCACCATCATCATCCTCGCCACGATGTCTCGGCGCAAGCAGCCCAACCCCAACAAAGTCCAGCGTAAGTGAGCTCGTCTTCCAGCCGCCGCGGTTCCGGGGGCCTCTCGGGACTTGTTGCGCCCATGAAAGTGAACTTTGAGCGGAGATGTGGCGCTGGACGGATACTAGCCGTCCTTCCTCGCTCCCTCCTCTCCGCGTTGCTTCCTAGTTTTGATGCGCATCCAAGCGGTGGAATTCAGCCGCGGCGCTCTTCCTCATTCAGCCCGTTCGTGCTAATTATCGCAAACTTTGTGTTTTTTTTCCACTTTTTGGGGGCAACTTTTCGGCCCCTGTGCTCGTTCGGGGGCTGTTGTGTGCTGGTTTTGCCCCGCGGGGAGGGCGGCAGGAGAGGAGGAGGGGAGGGGGGTCAAAGTCTGCTCTCCGCCGGAGTCGAGCATCCATATCTCGGGTGCACTTTGGTCGGAGCCTCGCTGCTAGTGGCCATGTGTAAAGCTACCAGACACCAGCGGTAAGCTAGCGGCGGCTAGCAGGCCCGCTTCCTGTGTGCGCTTCCAAAGTAAAACCACCTGTTGAATGCGGGGACGCGTTGGCAGGGATGCGCTGGACTGAAAGTGTTCTTGTGTCGGCTGGGGGGGTCGTGCTCGGCCCGGGGGGGCTATTTACCGTCACGCTAACATTTGTACCACTTCATGCACACGAGCTCTGCTCCTTAACGTTCATATACGGTGAATGGTAACGGTTAATAGTGACGGCAACTGGGATCAGACATTGATGTACGTTGAATTTTCACGCCATTGTGACTTCTTTTATCACTTGGAAGTGTAGATCCACGCACGGACACCGACACAGAACTCGATCTGTGCGTGACTTTTGCCGTACGAGTGTGAGTCTTAGTTTGTAGGTGGGAGTCGAGGTGCTTCCGGCCGGTCTCGGGCTAACTGCGGCTAGCTGAACGGTGCCGCGGTGACCTTGCCCAGACATATTTAGCACCAAACGACGGCCGTTCATTCGTAAAGTGCACCGAGGCGGCGCCCCCGCCGCCGGCCCGCTCCGTCTCCCCCACTTTTTGTCACTGTTTGGGCGACTTTTCGTCGCGTTTCGAACACTTTCCCCCTCCGTCTCCGGTTACCATCAGCAGCGGCAGCATCGACGTGACGCCTGTTGCATCCCCCCCCACCCCCACACCTCTCTTCTCCCTCTGTCGCTCTTTCGACATCATCCATCGCTTCAACGTCCATTTTAGACGCAAACCGCGGCGCGTTGGCGCAGCCCGAGCGGCTGTCAGAAACTTTTGAGCGGCTAGCTTAGCCGTTAGCGCGGCGGAGGATGCTGGCCGAGCTGCGGGGCGCAGTAATGCGGCTTTAGTGTGTCAAAGAGACGCGTTATCAGCTGCGGGTCAATGATTGACGGCCGCGCCGGGAGACGACTTGATGCGGGTTTTCCTCCTGCTCGCCGTCTTCAGGCTTGAACTGGTTAGATAATAACCATCTGGGCTTGTCTCTCTCTCTCCCCGCGTTAGCCCGGTGTCTCTCCACCTCCCTGCTGTGGAACTTTAACTCGAGTTTACGGAGGAAAACGTCACTTTCTGCGCACTTTGAGCGACTTTAGCGCAACCTCAGCAGCCACACGGCGGACGTGAACATTTCTGACCGCTCTTAGTGTGTTTGGTGAATTCTGGGAACATTAAAGTGTATTTGCTCTGCTTCACTGGGACTTTATTGTCAGGCAGGTTTAGTTTTCTCGCAGTATTTGGTGTTTGACTTGTTTACTGTCCCCTCACCTGTTGTGTGTCGAATACACATGTTTTCATTTGTGTCTCTGTAGAAAATACAGGATTTCTGTAGTGAAACAGCATCCGCAGCAACATGTAGAGCCGGACGTTAACTTCAGCGCTGTTTAATCAACTCTTGGGGTTTAAAACTAGACAAAATGCATCTTGTTTTTGTTGAAAATGAAGCCAGTTTGCAGTTGGGTCACCAGGACCGATTGGCTCGACAGGGCTCGTGGGAATGGGTCAGAACGGGTCAGAACTCCGGACCTGAGACTTTCTCCTAAAAGACCTTTGTCAAACTCTGGACCTCTTGTTTTCTCTCACAGAGGAAAAACAGCAGCAACCACTTTTAATTTCTCCAGTTAAAGCACAGAGCAGTTTTAATCAGACTTTACTGCAGTATTTCCTGTTGGTATGTGTCACTCTGAAGTGTAGTCAAAGTGAAAATACTCTGTAGTACTAACTGTAGTTCTCTGTGATTTCACTGCATCTTTTGTCCATATTTAAGTTCCAACTTCTTTATCTTCATGGATGTTTTCCTGCCAGGTGTCAACTTTACAGTACTCCTGAAGTACTGGGTTGTACTCCTGCTGTCAGTGTCAGTGAAGTACTGGGTTGTACTCCTGCTGTCAGTGTCAGTGAAGTACTGGGTAGTACTCCTGCAGCCTGATGGATGCTGTTCATTGCAGCTTTTTGCTAAATGTTCTGGCTGTGTTTGGTCCTCTGCTCCTCCTGCCTGAGGAGGAGCAGAGGAGGAGGAGCAGAGGAGGAGGGATCCGGATGAGCAGTTAGCATTCCATTATGAAATTCAACACTGAGGCCGAGCGAGGCCCTCGGCAACAGGCGCTCGTCTCTCTCTCTCTCTCTCTCTGAGAGAGCATCAGAGTGGAGGTGTGCCCGTGTGACTTCCCTTCTTTGCGTCGTGGCGACAGAAAACGATGCTCCGTGTGTGAGGGAGACCCTCCGTACCTGCCTTTCACCCCTCCGGCGCAGCTTCGCTCACAGAACGACATTAAAGCGGCCGGTTGAGGTTCTGTCAGACGTCCTCTTCTTCTGCGGCGCTGGACATTTTGAAACGCCGGAGGGCCGATGTGTGTCACACACAAAGAATGTGTTGTGCGATGAGGCATCCTCCATTGTGAGGGATTCTTCTGAACGCACACGGCCTGCGGTGTAACGACGCGATGCTGCCTGTTTCTCTTCAGCGCAGGTGACGCTCGGCCTCAAAAACACATTTTCACCTTTTTTTTCAGCAGCAGAAGTAATCTGTTGAAGGAAAATGAAGTATATTTAATTTGAATAAGAACGCCACCATTTTATCATCAATCAAAACATCAGAAAAAAATCTACTTGTTTGGCCAATAACAGTTTCAGATATTTTTACTGGAATATTGACATGTGATTGGAAGTTGAACTAACACACAGTGAAGATGTTCACTTCGCTTGGAACAACAGAAGAAGAAAGCAGAGCAACAGAGGGCTCATTTTGTGTGTGTGTGTTAACGGGGAGTTTCAGTGGGACGTTTGTGTCCACACAGACCCGAGTGAAGCAGCTAATTAAAAGCTCTGTTCTTGTCTCCACATTAACCTTCCTTTATTACACTCATACACACTCACACACACACTCCCTCTTCTATTGACCACACAGTTTAGAGTCACGTGACGAGCTCTAATCGCCGCCTCGTTAGCAGACGAACTCAGACAATAGTCGACGACCCTCTTTTCTCTCTCTCCTTTGTTTCCTCTCTGCGTGTGTGCGTCTCACCTCGGCGGGACCTTAGAGTCGTACCTGTTGTATCTGCGTCACTTTTTACCATTTTGATCACGTGTGAGACGCGCTGAGTTACGTAAATCGATAAATATCATCAGCTTCCAGTTTCCGTGGCAGTAAAACCAGAAGCCAGTCATCTACGGTTTCCTGTTTCCTCCCGATTGGAGTTAGGATTTTAGCTGGATTGACCATGTCGCCTGTACCACAGCTACTGATTTTTGGCAATCGTAAAAGCGAACCTGTTTGTATTTGCCGTAGATACGTGCCGACACCGACTCTGCATTAAAAAAGGGAAAAAAACTAACCTTCAAGCAAATCTCTATTGAAGTAGGACTCCCAGCATTATCCAAACACAGGACAGCAGTTTTTAAAACAAATCAATAAGTCAATAAATGTTTAAAGTTGCAGTGAAATGCTTTAGGATTCTCTTTCAACAAACATCTTTTCAATATCTCCTTAAAAAGTGCAGGAGCCTCCAGCATTACTTCACTTCTTTATTATTATATCAGGAATCTGTGATTGGAAAAGCAGGTATTGATTATCTTAGTGTTTAAGTTGGGCAACTGGACTTCTTGTAGTTTGGCCTCTCACCCAAGAGGCTCCTTCTGGGAAGAGAGTCTGCCATGTCTGCCACGACTGAGAGTCTTCACAGACAGCTTTTGGTTATCAGCAATATGTGAGGATTTGCTGTCGTTTAACGGATGAATAAAAAATACATTTTCCTCAGGACGCCGTCGAGACTCGGTGGACGTAGTTTCCTCTCCCGTTCTTAAAGTTACGGAAGAGAATCATCTGTGAAAGAAGTTTGAATTGGACAGAAAAATGTATTTAACGTCTCTCTGAATTCTGGGAACAAAAAGAGGAGAAGTCGTTGTTCGTGTCGCCGCGGCGACGTGAGCCGATGCTGCGGCAGAGGGGGAGAGCGTGGAGCCAATGGGAGCCCTCGCTGGCATGTTGGTGTTACTACCTCTGCCCGTACCCAGCCTCTATTTATAGAGCCGCCTTTTTTAGATAAGATTATGTTCCATCCCCCAACCGGCCGACGGGAGCAGGAGGGGTTAACATGGAGGTCAGAAAGGTGTGGGGAGGAGGAGGAGGAGGAGGAGGAGGAGGAGGAGCAGGAGCAGGAGGAGTGTTTGGGCTGAAGGTTGCCCTCACAAACACAGCCTGTCTTCTCTTCATGCTTTGTCACTCAACAAAAAAAGCTGCAAACTTTAATAGTTTCTAACAGCTTCAAATGGTGTAATTAATCTTTAAACACACTTTTCATCTAGAAAACTGAATCGTAGAACTTTTAAATCTTTGAAATGTCTTGAAAACTAGTTTCTACGCCAAAAGTGTTCATTACAGGACGTTTAAACTTTTACTAACATGACTTTTAGTCTTGAATGTGACCATAAACTTCTCAAAGCACAAGAAAGATGTTGTTTTAAAGATGTTGTTTTTAAAATATTAAACATGAGTTTACAAATGTAAATTTAAAAGTTTTAACTATAACCTGACTTAAAATTTCATGTGACTAAACTTGTGAACATGAGAGCGACTCTCTAAACTTTACATAAAAATGTGATTTTTTTTTTTTTAATGATTTTTAAACTCTCCTGAGACTTTTTAACATTAACAATAACACAAAACGTTTGAAATTTTATAATTAAATGCTGAAATTTGAGGATTTTTTTAGAACTAAAAAGGACTTTGCTGACTTTTTCAAACATAGATGTCACTTTTGAAATATTAAATTAACTATGAAATAAAATTCACTTTGACTTGTTGACTTCCTGTA
This sequence comes from Mola mola, assembly GCA_001698575.1. Lineage (NCBI taxonomy): Eukaryota > Metazoa > Chordata > Actinopteri > Tetraodontiformes > Molidae > Mola > Mola mola. The sequence goes on along the minus strand of KV751389.1, from coordinate 377,474 downwards.
CTTCCTGTAAATGTGACTTTTGCTCACTATGTAAAATGTCTTTCAGACTACATTTTTTCAATTAAAGTGTGATTGTTTCCTGATGTTAATGATGTTTTGAATTTTGAAAGTCTTGTAACATGACTTTTAAACTTTAAATGTGATTATAAACTTCCCATAATGCATAAAAACAATGTTTAAAGTTTTGAAATTAAATGCTTAAAATCGAACTTTTTAAAACATCTTTTACAATTTATAACCAGATTCTTTTAAAAACTTTTCCCAACTTTTTCAAACATAGATGTGACTGTTTAAACTTTGACTTCTTGACTTTTTAAACTTAAAATGTTTTTTAGTGTTGAGACAAAAGCAGATAAAGAATCACTGAGCAGAAGAGCTGATAAAGATGAAGCGGGTCTCTGTGGCCTCGGTGTAGACACAGAGGGACGGAGGAGGACGCAGGGGTGGGGCTCCACACATCTGGCTGGACCAAATGGCTCCCCACCGCCCCCTCTGAGGAGCCAGGCGGGGTCACCTGACCCTCAGTTTGTCCCAGAGGCTCGTACGGACATATTAGCGTTTTGGGCTCTCTTTCGGAGGGATGCTGACGGTGCGTGACGGGTTCCAGCTCGTTCCCACAGCAGCCTGAGCGTCACGCCGCTTCATCCCCGCCGTCCGATCACCAATAAATCGCTCGTAACAGAGTCGGTAGGTGAGGCAGCTGAGGACGAGCGCAACATGAGACGAGGGATGAGCAGCATTAAAGTGGGACACGTGTGCGTGTCATCTGATGGGGCTCCACTCATGCAAGTGTTTGAGCAGAAACTTCGCACACACACTGCGCTGTGGTCTCCTCTCGAGGTTTAAATTTAGGCCCACAGACCACCGTCTTTATATAGCCGCGATGGGCTAAAGTTAGAGTGCTGGTTTACATGAGCTGCTCTGTTAATTTTTAACATGGAGAAGAAAAAATGAAACCAGCCTTTGTCACGATGGAGGTGGGGACAGAAAACAGTAAAGTTATCCGCCCGTCCTCTTGTGTTTTCTGGCGTTTTGGTAAAAGGTTGATTGTCCAAAGGGAGTCTTGTGTAGGAGGCGACAGTGGATAGTTTCAGAGTCGGATAGTGACAGAGGCACGTTTACGTAACCCTCGGCGCTCGCTGGAAGCCGATAAGCTCTCTGAACGTCCACTGTTGTCACCTGAAAACACAAACTCTAACCCGGAGTTTGATGAACAACCAGATCTGAAAACATCATCTGAAGCTGTCTTTTAAAGACGGATTCAAAAATCATCCGTACTTCCGTACGTTTTGTTTGATAGCGACGATGTTTATGGCAGATGCAAGTCGGCAACAGCTGACCCAACTTTTTTCTCTACAAATATCAACCGTGGTGTTGATGAACATGGCCGACGCAGAGAGAAGCTATTGTTTCTCCACTTCCTTCGCTCTCCTGATGAGCGCTGGCTCACTTCCTGTCACCCCCAATTCTTCCTCCCTCCCTCCTCAGACATTTGGGGGAATGTGTGAAGTGTTAGATGTGAAGTCACCACCCAGCTGGCTGCAGGTTAGCTTAAGGTAGCATAAAGAGTAGAAACGGGGGAAGCTGCTAGCCTAGCATGTAGGTTAGACGGCTAGAAGGTTGTTGTGGTGACTTTAGCAACAGTGTAGCAAATGATGCTGTGATTGCATGACTATTTATGAATCTAAAACTTCAGTTTGTTTCTCTCAGGGCTTCCAAAGGAGCATAGAAAAGGAGTTTTTTTTTTTTTTTTTTTGAAATCCGGTAGGTGGTTGTTTACCCACATTCAAATCTGTTGCAGCTAGTATTAGCATCTCGCTGTCTTCTCATGAACCTGTGCTAAGCTACGTTAGCATCTGCTGGCTTCAGATCACCAAAAAGTGAAATTTCTCTCAAACACACTTTTGTTCCGGTAGCATCTTCCTCCCCGCCTCCCCACAGCTGCTCCCCCCTGTAAGATGTCCACCGTTTCTCCTCCTGCTCCTCCTCCTCCTGCCTCCATCCATTGTGACATTCTTTCACAGCCGAGCCACTCGGACTTTGGACTCGCTGTAAATACGGCTTTATTTGCTGCAGGCCGCGAACACACGCACACACACACACACACACACACACACACCCCAGCAGTGGTAGTTAACCCCACAAGCTGCTTATCAGCAAGACAGTCTCACCACACCCACACACCCACACACCCACACACACACACACACACACACACAGAGTAAGAGCTACTGGCATCCCATTCAACAGGTCTGGCCTACATATGAAACATTTGTGCTCCGTTCCTCCTCCTCCTCCTCCTCCTCCTCCCTCAGCAGTCACAGATGTAGCAGCTCCACCCCGATCACTCTCACACTAACGCAGGCTGCACAGAGCCGCATGCACGTTTATCAAAACTGAGCACAAACAGCCACAAAGTGTGTTCAACCACAGCCGCCGAGCCACCGCGCTTCCTGCTCAGCCTCTTCGCAGTAAAAGTCCGGAGACAATCAAAACTCAAATCGATCTAAGAATACAAAAATGTACGTAAGTTTAGAAAACTAAGCAAGTATTTTAGTCCCAAATCAGCTTGTTAACAAAAAATCTTTCCTGAACTCGTTCACTTGTTCTGGAACTTTCTCCATCGGAAAATTAAAACGCAGGAGCCAAAAAAAGGTGACAGTTTCACTTTTTGAGCTTAAGACAAATGCTTCATCTTCATATGAAAATACTTGAATGAACTCAAGTATTAAAAGTGAAAGAAAAGTAGGTACGCAGAAGAACAACATAAAAACGCAGACAGAAGAGTCGGTAAATTTAACAGAATGTAGTTGTGGGTCAGTTCACCCTGCAGTGGACGTGGTTTTTATCGGCTCCGGCTCGGCTGTGATGTAAACACCAAGTTTTACACATGTCGGGTGTTATCAGGATTGGGACAGTGGTGCCTGAGCAGTGAAGAACTTCAGCTACGTTTCAACCAAGCCGCACGGTTCAGTTGAGTCCGGTACGGCACACTTGGGAACGTAAAGGTCATTACAGGGCGTGCGTTTACACTGGCGACCGCACCGTTACCTGGTGGGTAGCCTGATAGCGTGTGACATCATTGAAACGGGACACTGTATGTCCCTATAAAAAAAACAAAAAACGTCAAGGAACAAACTGTAACAACAAACAGGAAATAATGGAGGACGTCGAGCATTTCCTGTTGGTCCTTTTTGGCTGTTTATCACACAAAGTAGACATTGCTCTGTTTGAGATGAGGCTGCACGCCGCCTGGAGAAACACGTCCTCCCCCTCCTTATGGTACCGCTGACCTCCGCTTGGTACCTCTCAAAGATACAAAACAGTAATCGGCATAGCATCGTCGCTTCAACTCGCCAGGGCTCCTCTTGGCAAACCCTGTTTCCTGCGTTTAGTGGCAGTGTGAATGTGGGTGGGTCTGAAACCAGTGTAAAAGTGGTACTAGGTTAATGCTTCCTTAATTTGATTTAGTTTCATTATGAGAAAATGTTCTCCATGAAAAAACAAACAAGTATTTTGGGAAAAAAGTTGATGAAACGATGTTGAAGTATCGCTCGTTTTGGAGCTTCTCCATCAGATTGAAATAATTTAGGCAGCAATAGTTCCCTGTTCAGACACGGAGAGCCAGTGAACGTCTCGCGTTAGGTTACGCTCATTTAAACATTGTTTACCTGAAGCTTCTGATTGCATCACATCACTGTTTAGACAAAAAAAGGACCGACATGGGAATTCCTCACCCTTAGATATCCTTTTGTTTCTAGTAAGTAAAGAAATCGTCCGTATGGAAGAAAACCTGAACGTCTACATTGTTAAGCCTGGCGCCCAACAAGTAGTCAGGATTGGTACCTTCGGTTTGAGAGGACTTGGGCTTTACTGAATTTGTCAACGGTGGATTAAAAGCAGAAAACCAGTGCAAAATTAATGAGACACAACAGATTATTATCGGCTTTTGGGGTCAGTGATAGGGGCCAGTAAACTAGGTCCATATCAGCCAGTAGGACATCGAACCAATAAATTGATGCTTCCCTAAAATTAGGATTTAAAACGTCAATAAAAAAATACCCTTCAAAAATCAAAATTGTAGTAATCATTCAGGTCAGTGAAAAATCTTTAGAAAAAAGCCTGTGAGGTTTTAACAGCTGGGACCAGCTCGAACGCTCGGTGTCAGGTGTTGTAGGTGATGGGCTCCCCCTCCGCTCCATCCCCAGTGGAATCTTCCAGCTCCCCTCCAGGCAGCACATGGCTCCTCCCACTCCTCTTTAAGCACCTCCCCCCTCTCTCTCTGTCTCTGTCTGCCTCCTCACCTCCTCGCCCTTCTTGCTGACTAAACAGTTTTGTCAGCTGCTTTTCAGCAGAGGTGTGTGTGTGTGTGTGTGTGTGTGTGTGTGTGTGTGTGTGTGTGTGTGTGCGCGCGCGTCGGGCGAGAGGAAGGGAGTAGAGCGAGAGCATGCAGATATCAGCGCACTTTATGGCACTTAAATCAACAGAGGTAGATTTAACCACAATCACACAATGTGGTCACTTCAGAGAGTGTGTGTGTGAGTGTTTAAATGTCTTTCTCCCTGCTTTTAAATATGGCTGATCTGGAAAAACATGATCCAGAACTTCTTTATGTGGAAATTGAGATGTTTTAATGATTTTAATGAGCATTCTTTTTGTCAATCAGTAATCAACTGACAACATTCTCCGATCTGTGTGTTCCCGAATGTTCCAACAGTTTCTGCGTAAGTGTGATTAACGACAGCCGAGGAGAAAATAATACCTAATCATAATTTGACCCGACTGGCCAATTAAGGAAACGGCGGATGTTTGTTCCTGATGTTGTTTACTTTGTTGCTGAGGAGGAGGAGCCGCCTGATTGGCTGCTGCTGATACCTTTAGCATCCAGTGGCTAGAGATGCTCAGCCCCAGCAGCCATTTTGAGACGAGCTGAGGGGAGCAGCTGGAACCTGATAGGTTAGCCCTGATGCTCACCTGCTAATCCGAAGAGTGTTTGAACAATACAGTGTTTCAGTCATTGAAAAAGAAATTAGGCAGTTTATCAGGCAGATTATCTGATGTGTTAGCATATCTGTTAGCGGCCAGGTTAATTTGCGTGTCTGTCTGTGTGGATTGAAACATAATTTGAGGTATTAAGTTAACAACTATCTTACTAGTGTAGGAATGTTGTTGTTGTGAACAGTGAGCAGCTAATTTTGGCCGTGTGTGTTGTGGTCGGGTTAAGTAGCCTGACGGAACAGCAGCGTGTGAATGGAGCCAACAGACACAGGCTGTGTAATCCCCATTAATCTGACTGTTAGCGAGGCTGTAAACTGACACACACACACACACACACACACACACACAGCTGATGGACAAACGTGAGCAGCCATGAACACAGATTAACATGGAAATGAGATCACTCACATCTAACACATGCAAGTACACAGGAATGTGCACATGCAACCTGGCACACACATGCACACTGCCCCTCCCTCCCTCCCTCCTCTGAGAAGGCACCATTGTTTGGTCACACCCCGTTGTCATGGTAACTACATTGCCAGCATGCCCCCAGTTTTTTCCCCCCTCCCCTTCCTTCAACACACATATGCAACGTAACGTCTGTTTACCTGCGTGTGTGTGCCGGGGGAGGGGTAAAGGATCTCAGGATGGAGGAGGAGAGTTCAGAGCAGCAGAGTCCTTGTGTCCTTTCCTTGCCTCCTCTCCTCTCATTTGCTGATCAAATCTAAGGTCAAGACAGGTTCCCACATTACATCATCGATCATGTGGCCTTGGAGCAGTTTTAGGAAGTGATCTTTATTTCACTTCTGTCACCTCCTTCACTCCTCCTCGTCTCTTGACTCCTCTCTTATTTCCCATCAGCCCTCTCTGCTGTTACTACCATTACTATTACTCCTGCGATTTAATCATGACTACTGCAGCTCATTTTACAATGACTACTATGGCAAAAATGCAACAGTTTAAGAAGAACTTTGGTATTTTTCAACCTTTTGCTCTCCGATTCTGTTGAAGAGCAGCAGAAAACAGATCTCAAAGTGAAGGAAACAGGGCTCAGGCTGAAAAATTCCACATTCTGCTTTGAGAAGAGGGAAGGGCACAGTCTCTTATTGTGAAAATCTTCAGATGCTCTTAACTTGTAGTGAGTCCAGCGTGTGTGACCACTGACAGACGTGTTGTAGACTAATTATCATCCTTATTGTGTTGAGTCTTAGTGATGACACACACACGCACGCACACACTGTTGCGTGTATGTGTGTGTGTGTGTGTGTGTGTGTGTGTGTGTGTGTGTGGGAAGGGCTCATTTACAGAACCTGTGTTTAGTGTTGGCGTATCATGGGTTGTGGGTTGTATCCACACACACACAACAGCAGCAGCATCAGCATCACCACTGAGACATGACAGCATCATCAGAACGACACACACACACACACACACACATTGTGATTAATACAGTGAAATTTTTTCCCCTCCGTCACACATCACTCCTTATATATAAACACACACACTCACACTTATGTTTGACCTGACAAATGTGCTGTAACAGCTTCAGCGAGTGTGTGAGACAGAAGTGAAACTTGTGGTTTAAAGGGTCGTTCCACCAGTTTCACATATCTTCGGTTTTTGGAGGAGGAGCTAAGCCAGAAGATGTCACCATGATGTCATCAGGGTAACATCTATTTTAATTGTCGAATAGTCAATTCAGTCTCTTGTTTTAAGCAAAATTATTGAACATTTTTTGGTTCCACCTTTTTGAATGTCAGGCTTTGCTGCCCTTGCTTGTTATTTCTGAATGAAGAGTCTTGGGTTTGGAACAACTGGAAAAGTAGCAATTTGACGATACCACTATTTTTAAACAATTTTTAGAATAAATGATGCATTGATTAATTGTGAAAATAACTGGCCGATCAATCAATGATTAAAATAATCAGTAGTTGCAGCTCTAAAGAAGTGTCTCTGTCTCATTTCTCAGATAAAAAGGACAAAATACTGTCATTTTTATTTTTCTTTATTAAATTTGTGTCGGGATGAGGGAGGTTAGAAACATTACAAATCAATGCAGTTTCAGGCAGAAACTGAGCCATTGACTTTGTCCCCAACTGAAATAAACAACAAAACTGAATATTTTAAAACAAATCCCAGATCGTTAAATACACAAGTTACCGAATATTACAACTAAAAGAAATGTTTCCGTAAACAATAAGGTATGGCTGCTGTGAACACACCGATTCACTCGTTTTTGCGAGCGGGGCTGTAAATTCTCTCGTCAGTCTGGTTTGGCCTTAAATAGCATTTGTTGCTCATAGGGAGCTCACAAAGCTTCTCGCTGTGGTGCCATTTAACATGCTGCATCATGCTTGTCATGATATTCATGTAGGTCAACACTTAACAATATTTCATTTCACCACTTTAATTTTCAGTGTTTCGGAAGCCAAAACGCCGCCACACGTCTGACTTTAATGATGACAAGGCATCTTTGTACATCTTCACTAGCCGCCATGTTGCTGCTGTTGTTGACTTCCCGGCTGCTATGCACATGTAACATTAATTGACATTGACATTGAAACTAATTTATGGAATTGTGTTCACATAGCAGTGAATCTTTACATCCCTCATGATGGGAAATATAGTCTGTTTGAACCACACTACATAGAAGTTTAGCTTTGACAAACAAACAAATTAGATAATTCTGTCAAAATGAAACAGGAGTAAAGATGACTAACGTCAAATACTCAATATTTGGTCCATTAACTGTCTGAAAACAACACAAGTGCATCAGTGCTGTTTGCCCTCGGTTGTACACTCTGGGAGTGTTTACGTGTCAGGATGACAGAGGAACCTGTGCGCAGACAGGAAGTGTTTTTATTTTGCACGAGTAGAGCGTGTGAAGGTTCACAGAGTCCGCGTCCTCAGCCTGCAGACAAAACGTTGGAATATGGCGAGATAGACGCCGCCTGCACGTCTGTCCATGTGCGTCTTTATCTCTTTATTTACCTCTTTTCCTGAGGTTTTCTTTACCGTCTTTGTCCCCGTTTCTTCTCTCTTCAGCCGTCGTTTGAGGAGGTGCTGCTAGATCTGTCATTTTCACTTTCATGTCGGTCAGCTTACTGGTTAACCAGTCGACTCAAAGCTTTCCTAATCAAGGAGCCCTGAACTGACAGATTCCACCAGAACCATGGAAATGTAGGGACATGATGGGGAGGTGAGTGTGTGGGGTTAGGGGTGGAGCCTAACCTGCGTCTGTGTGGTGGGTGTGGTCTCAGGTGTGTGCATTGGGGGTTTGTGGTTTTAGGTGTGCCCACCAAACTCCATTCAGCTTTTAGTTAAAAATACAATAAACCCTCCCATGGGAAAGTGCTGTGGTGGGACACACACACACACACACACACACACACACACACACACTCACCCACCCTTGTGTCGGTGTGTGTGTGTGTGTGTGCTTCCCCCGAGGCAGACTTTTCTTTCAGTCTTTTCACTCAACTGAAACCTGGTCCTCCTCACCGCCACACCCGACGCACACGCATACACACACACGCACACGCATACACGCATACACACACACGCACACACACAGACACACACACGCACACACACACACATACACGCACACACACGCGCATACATGCACACACACACACAGATACACACACACACACACACAGACACGTACATACACATACACACTGACACACATACACGCACACACGCATACACACACACACACACACACAGACACGTACATACACACACACACAGGCACACACACGCACACACATGCGCATACACGCACACACACACACAGATACACACACACACAGACAGGCACATACACACACACACGCACAGACACACATACATGCACACACACACACACAGGCACACACACAGGCACAGACACACAGACACACATACACGCACACAGACACACACAGACACACACACAGACACACACAGGCACACACACACATACACACACACACACAGACGTACAAGATGGAGACAGGGTTTCTTCACCATCTCCTCTTCTTCCCTCTTTTCTCTCCTCCTCTGCTCTCCTGTGCAGATTAGACATGAATCTGTCTTCTGAAGCAGAGGACTCTGGGTAATGTAGTCTGGAGTCTCCAGCCCTCTCTGTCCTCTCACTGCAGCTAAAAACAAACTGTCTCTTTAGGGCCAGAAAGTGAGCGAGGTCACGTGACACCTTTCAGTTTCTTCTTCTTCATTGCACCAAAAAAACCAAAACAAAAACAAAACGTCAGATAAAAGCTTCAAAAGACAAATGTCCTCATCACGTTCTGTGGAGGAGGAAGGAGGAGAGTGGGGGGAGATTGAGGGAAGTTGGAACAGAAGAATGCTCTGTCCCCACAGAGCGCCTCACTGCTTCCTGCTTCCTCTTCAGACAGGAAGTGAAGGATGCAGCCGTGTTGTTTCAGCATCTCTCAGCGACACAGATAAGAGCGCTGGTGCCTCAAGAGTTGGACTTTGTCAAAGTGTGTATGAGCTCCTCAGTAACACATTAACTGCATTATCTCGAATGGCCCTTTGCTCCCTCAAAGATGCTGTAAAACACACTGCCGAAGTTTTCCTCTAACTTTGTGGCAGCATCGCGAGCGAGTACGCGCTCGCCCCTTCAGACCCTCAACCAAACAGTTTCTCACTGGCAATGTTGACACACTCAAGTTTTATTTTGAAAATGACTGCGAGGGAAGGAAAGGAGGTGAAAGTGAAGTTAGACTGGTCTGAACTGGAACAAGTTGGTCTCCGCAGCAACAACAGCTGTTTAAATCGCTAACACACACACACACACAGCTGTCCAGTGTGGAATCTGATTGGCTGAGCATGCGGCCTTGTCCTTTAGCCTGTATCAGAGAAAGAGAGAGAGAAAGGAGCGAGGGAAGAGAGGAGGAAAAGAAATGCTGATATAAAGAGAGTTGAGGAGGAATGAAGTGGATGGAGCGATGAAAGGAGGGATGAGAGAGAGAGAGAGAGAGCGAGAGAGCATCTTTGGTCAGGCCTCAGCTGAACTGCATCATCTAATTACGTGTGTGTGTGTGTGTGTGTGTGTGTGTGTGTGTGTGTGTGTGTGTCCACATGAAGGCTGTATTCTTCTGACACACAAAGGCGGCCATTATGGTGAAAAGAGGGGGAGTTTCTCTTTCTGCGTCTTTCTCTCTGTTTTCTCATCTTTTCTGTCTCCGTCCATCCACTCCTCCTCTTCTCTAAAGGAAAAGTCATCCGTTTATCCGACCGCCTCTCTCCGCCGTCCAACTTCCTGTCTGGAAAACAAAGATGGCCGAGGTGGCCGCTCCCGTCAGGTTACAGAAATTCTTCCCAAACGCCCTTTCTGTCGATTCAGCTTGTTCTTGTCGCTGTGACGACTGTTCCGTGCATTGTGGGTAATGTAGGCTCTATCCTTTTACTTTATTGTGTGTGTTGCCTTCAGGCCCTGCGGCGTGTTCATACAGGCCAAAGCCAGTTTGAGCTGTGGACACGCAGGTGATGAAAGAGCTGTCAGGGTTTACTTTGCATACAGAGATGGAGAGAAAAGAAAGGAGGAGGAGGAGGAGGAGTCACAGCCAGCTCCTGTTGTTGTAACTTGAGGAGTTTGAGCGTAGACAGACTTGTTCAGCAGTGTCCGGTTCATCCAGGCGCCTTGCTGGGAGCAGCAGGAGAGGCGAGCTGATGAAAGTGTCGTCCTGCGTGCGGCACGCAGCTGGACACATCCAGCACAGGCTGCTGCAACAGCAACTGACTCCAACACACTCCAGGATCTGTCAGCCTGCAAATATGTGACTGTGTGTTTACACACACACACTCTGTATTGTGTTAGCAGATCTGCAGGCGCTGTGTGTGTGTGTGTGTGTGTGTGTGTGTGTGTGTGTGTGTGTGTGTGTGTGTGTGTGTGTGTGTGTGTGTTTAAGGAGTGTGTGAGCCATGCAGACGATGAATGTGTCGCTTGTTGAGTGGAAAGACAACTGCTGGAGGAGGAGGAGGAGTTGACTCCTGCAGGGAGGGATGGAGGAGAGCCCGAACGCACATTTTAACGGCTCTTGTCTGTATTGAGCGAGAGAGAGAGCACAAAGCTTTTGGTCAGACGGGAACAAGGGCGAGTGAGGAGGACACACAGGTTAGCATCTGTTAGCGCCGCCTGAATGAATAGGTCTCACACGTCGAGTCGTTGGCTGTCTGCGACACCTGTTGCACTGAGTGTGTGTGTGTGTGAGAGAGAGACAGCTGCTCCGCCTTCATGACCCACCAATCACAGAAGAAGGCTGGAGGAGAAACAAATCGACTCGTAGAAAGGAGGAACACACAGACCCGCCAAAATAAGTCAGCTGATGTGAATTTTTGCAGGCTTTTAGTTTTCTCGACTTTTTCATGTAAACACAAGGACTCGGCTCAAATACAGGAAGTAAAAGTGCTCCAAAGCAGGACTTTTTCTGGTTTGGTGGCTAAAGTTGTCCTCTGTTGGCTCACAGCTGCTGCCATCACTTCCTTTGAGATGTTAGTGCGGTTTTGGTGGACACTCGGACATAAATCTTCTCTCGCAGAGCGCGTCGGTTTTCAGGCAGAACGATTACGTGTCGGCAGGACTCATAAATGTGTGTAAAGAAGTGAAGTAAGATGGGGGCTTTGTGTGATAAACACCCGGTTACTCACACATGCTGACTGGCTAGCCTCTTTTAACTAGCACTCTGCTAGCTGGAACTGACTGGTGACGTTGTGATGCTGTAGCGAGCGATCACCGATTTAAGGTTATTGGGTGGGCGTGACCCCAACGTGGGCGCCATGAGTCACAGACCAGGTTGAGTCTGAGGAGCGTTTTCTGACATTTTATTGACTGTTTATCTGAGAAACTTCCTTAATGTCGCTCAAAGCGAGATCAGACTTGACCTGAAAGTTAACCAATACCTGCGTGCGCTGACTCGTCCGTGTGTGTGTGTGTGTGGTTCCAACAGTCGATAAGGATGCTCACACTGAGCGAGCAAGCGAGCAGCAGAGAGAGACAGAGAGAGAGGAGGGGGGGTGTCCATGTCCTTGAGGCAGACATCGGGCAGCCTGCCAGCTCTGACAGCCAATTGGCTGTGAGGGTGGCGGGCGGGCAGCCAATCAGGGCGGAGTTTGGTGAGCGGGATGAGCGGCTCGTCCGGTCAGACTGGATTCTTGTGTCCCAGCCCGACTCGCTCCATCCGTGCGCCCTCTGTCCTGTGACTGTGACTGCAGGAGCGTGTGCGTCTCCTCCTCCTCCTCCTCCTCCGCTCGTCCCAGTGAAGTTGAGGATGTATCTGCAGAACCTCCTCTCACCTCCTCTTTCACCTCCTCTCCTCCAGGCTCGCTGCACTTGTTCGTGCCTGTCAACTCAAAGCAGAGCAGCATTCTTCAGCGCACACACACATTCCTGGTCCTGCCCGGGAGGTTATTTTTGCCACCGGAGTGTGTTACAGGCGCTGTGATGGCCGCCAGCCTGCTTTAACAGATGGAAGCATCTTCCAGGTCATCCCTGCTGCTCCCAGCGAGCCCAGTTACACTGTAACAGACACACCAGCACGGCGGCGGGTTAATGTTCCACGTTGGTCAGTCAGCGGTCAACTGAAGGAACTGGAGGCTGCTCACACACACTCCGAACCTTCCTCTTCATTAGGTGCATATCTGATCAAACGGTTTCGCGTCATGATCACCAGACAGATGCGTCTGCTCCAGAAATGGCCGATTATCACCGAAATGTGTGACTGAGGAATCATTTGCTCATCAAATGATGAGAAGACACTGATGGAGAGACAAGCAGCCAGTAGACATTATCACTGGAAATCATTAGCTAACCAGTTAGCCTCCTTGACATTAGCCAGCCGTAGCATTAGCTGTTAAACTAGGATTTAGAATCCACATTAGCTTGTTTAACTGCTCTGCTAAGGCACAACTACTTGTTGTACTAGCATCCGTATTAGTTTTCACATTTAGGTGCATGTTTTCTAGCATTTTTGGTTGACATTTATGTTTGAAGCAACATAAATCCATTCCGTGAGGTGCTAGCACGATGGGATTTGATGCCAAAAAGCAGACTGAAAGCATTTGCTACCATTAGCCATCAAAATGCATCTTCCTGAAAATCAAGGCACTCTCTACAAATTTTAAGATACTCATAACTCACATTAGCTTATTTTTCAGGGAAGACAAGCTATTTTTTCAGTACATTTTATAAAAAAACAGCAACCAGCTAGCAGCGCTAGCTTATTAGCTGCGTCAGTGCTTATTAGGGAACCTTGATGCATGAATATTGACCAACAACTACAACTCATTTATTATTTGACCACATTAGGGATGTGTTTTTCCTGAAAACCAAATGCTAAGCTAACTTCAAAACCACAGTTTGTACTATTCAGTATCTCTCTCTCAACATTGAACGCAGCTGAAAAAATGTGCATTTATAACCCACATCAGCTTCTTGTTCAGCGTTTTAGAAAAGCTATTTTGAGTGTTTTATTTCATCCTGAAGAACCTTCAGCACTGGTTTGCTAAGGTCACAAACGCGTCATTGATCCTTTTCTTTTTCTTTGTTCGATTTAAAGTTGAACATGTCCAGATTAAAAACATGCAAGCATCAGTTGTGTAAATGTGTGTAAATGGCCTCCTCCCTCGTGTGTCTGAGCACAGACACGTCTGCTAATCGTGTCTCACCCCCTCGTCAGGACATTAGCGGCTCTGCGTCTGCTTTAAGCTGCATCTGGAGCCGTTTAAGCTGAAACAATGCAGCAGGCCGCGTGCGGTCAGCTAGCGGGGCTAGCTCATTAGCTGCGGGCTTAGTGGGAGCTTTGTGTGGTGCAGGGAGAGCACGGCGATAAACCCGGGCACCTCCCGCGTCTCCGGCCCGTTAACTCTGACGGTTTTACCTGAAGTGTCGACCCGACGAGTCAAAAGTACAACAAATTTTAATAAGCGGGTGAACTGGTCATGTGACATTTTTCTCCTCCTCTTTTCCACCACTTCATCTCTCTGTCCATCCTTAGTTGGCTCATAATTAGTCTTACCAGCCTTCTTAAGCTTTTAATCTTTTCCTCCGTCTCCTCCTCCTCATCCGTCCATAAATACTCCCGCTGTACCTCCTCCAGCTCCATCCATCCACTCCTCCTCCTCTCCTCCCCGTCCAGCAGCAGATTATCCTGCCTCCTGCCCGGCCCGCCCACATCAGGAGCGACTAGAGAGAGCGACTACAAGACGATTAGAGCAAATGTTTCTGGGACTTTTCCAAAAGTCCGAATGACTCTCCGAGACAATAAAGAGCTGAAATGACTGAAGTGACTCTGCAGGAGGACGAAGGCGGCAGGATGGGAAACCTTCATTCCGGTCGAGATCTTTAAGTCACAATTCTGACAATGTAAAGAATTAACAGAAAAGGAAAACGCCTCCAAAATTACAGTGGAAAAAATAAAGAAAAAGTGAGAAAAAGTTCGGAGATCCGAGAGGTTACAAATGATGTAAATACATCCGGTAAATACAGGAGGTCATCGGGACAACCGGGGTCCACGAAAATAAACATCAGTTTCTGAAAGTCAACAATCGTAAAAGAAAAAGTTTGAAATGACGCAAATTCTCATTTTAAATTCTGACACGTGGCCCCGACGAGAAGCCGCCGCGTCCATCAGGGTTTCACCCATGATGCACTCTGTCCTTCCTTCAGGCGTGACCCTTCTAGAGGGGAACAGATGTCAACGCATTATCGGTACATATCGATACGATTGATTGATTCATTAAACATTTGGTTTCCTCCGCCGGTCGATCTCACCAGCGCAGGAAGAGCGCTCTCCTAGCCTAGCCTGCTAATAAGCTCCTCCCCCTCCGTGTCTGTCTGAAGTGTTTGTTCGCTCGCTCATTTTTTTGATCAGTTTGGGTTGAAGTCGTTATTGACGATATGAAGACGATCGAGATGGCGGCCGGTCCGGCTTCCTTTGTGATGCGGCGGCCATCTTTGTTTTGGGTACTGTGATTGACCTTGTTTGTGTGTCACTGATTGTCTCTCTGTGCTCTCCCCCCCGCAGTGTGAGCAGTGGTTGCAGACACACACACAACAACAAACCCCGCCCCCTCCCGCCCTGCCCCGCCCCAGAGACACGAGCGAGCGAACGTTGCTTAACGAAAAGGACGGGTAAATATGCTCCTCCCTCATCACCGCTCTACCTCAAGTGCTTCCTCATGTCTCTCTCTCTCCTCCTCTCTCTGCCATCCCCCGCCATCTTCATACGCTCGCCACCTGCCGCCGCCGCCGCCGCCGCTTCCTCTTCCCTCACACGTCTGTTTGTTCCTCGTCCTCGTCTTTGGACAGATGTGGTGTGTCGTTCACATCTGGACACATCGGCTGCCCTCAGTGCAGCACGGTGACCTTTGACTCCCATAAAAACAAAACTGAAGAAGAAACATGCAGGAAAAACAAGTGAAGTTTGTAGAAATCAGGATCCAGAGCTGCTCTCTGTGCAGAACCAGAACCATCAGAACAGTCAGAACAGTCAGACCCTTCAGAACCATCAGAGCCGTCAGAACCTTCAGAACAGTCAGAACCATCAGAACCTTCAAAACCGTCAGAACCGTCCACATGAAACGAACAGAAAAGGCCTGAAATTTCCCCTCTTCTTCTTCTTCTCTTAAATGTTTTCACCTTTTCTTTGTGTGAATTCTGGTCCGGTTCTTTGTGGGGGGGGGCGTGTTCTGGTGGGATGTAGAGAAGACGGATGTGTCTGCAGTGTCCTTCAGCCTGGGGGAGAAGTTTCTGTTGCGTTGGCTGGAATGTCGTGCAGATCAGGTTTGAATTCAGGATGAGCAATAAATTGAGTTCCAGGTGGACTCGGAGGACAATTCTGGTGTTTTTCAGCCGTTTCCTGATTTCACCGGGGCTTTTCAACGTTATTGTTGAAGAAAGTGAGCCTTTAAAATAATCTAGATGCTTTAAAGTGAAACATGTTAATTATGGCCCGCACACACAAGAGATATGCAGATATTCCACATTTATAGGAAACTGGAGTTTACCACAACTCTCCTTTCAAAATAAAACGCAGAGTGCTCTGCAGGCACTTTCTGTCAGTTCTTACATCCTGACACGGCCTGTTTGTTCATCTGAGAGAGAGAGAGAGAGAGAGAGAGAGAGAGGCCGAGCAAGTAGAGGAATCTGTGTGCTGATTGGCTGAAAGGCGGCAGACATTTTCCACAGCGAGAGCGCTCGGTGGTTGGCTGAGACGCTCCCCTCCCCCCTCCGGTATGCCGTACAGTAGAGCTGACAGCCCGCCGATGCTATCAACACGTTATCACGGCGGGTCTAAACTCCACACGCACACCAGTCAATGTGTAACCGCGGGCAGATGATGCGATGAGGAGGAAGAGGAGGAGGAGGAGGAGGAGGAAGGGTTAGAAAGCTTCACACAAAGTTGTGAAAAAAGATGGGGAACCAACGGAGGGCAGGAGAGAGAGAGATGGAGACAGGGCGCAGCGTGTGGCCAAAAGTATGTGGACACCCTTGTCCTTGAGATTCCGACACTTTGAAGCAAAAATTGCACCTCCTGGTAAAGAAACATGGAGTCAGTGTGCAGATCTCTCCAGAGTTTGTTGATCCACAGACCGAGGAGTTAAAGAACTCAGCCAGAGCATCTCTGCTCATACTCTCAAATCTCTGCAGCAGGCTTAAGTGTCCAGGTACTTTTGGACATGTAGCATTGAGAAAAGGCATTGTGAGCCTGTGTGTGTGTCAGCAAGTCAGGACAAAGTTCTGTAGTGGGAGCGGAGGAAGGAGGGATGTCAGGATTGCAGAGCGGTGGAGGATGGGTAATGGCAGCTGAGTGTTAGGTGGCGTGTGTGTGTGTGTGTGTGTGTGTGTGGGGGGGGGGGGAATGAGAGAGAGAGAAAATGAAAAGAAAAGAAAAGAAAAACCTCTCTCGCTCGGAAGGCCCACGGGGAAGCGGCCGAGCACTCTCTTGTGACTTCTGTGAGTGTGAACTTCCTGTTGTGTTGAGTCTCTTCTCGTAAGCCAGCGTCCACTCAGCTTCAACGCTCTTCAGCCTTGTTCTCCACAAATGATCATGTCCCCATCCAGATTTTTCACCTCATTTCTACTTTTTTTCAACTATACATGCTACTTTTTGTGTGATGTGGCACAAGTAAAATGCTAAAACGTTAGCAATGGCTGTGCATAAATGTGTGCGCAGTGTCCTTTTTTTATGGTTTTTTGGTCAACATTTAGACAAACAAAGATGTTTTTAAACCTAACCACTGATTAGCCTGAATGTCAGTATTGCTGCCATTCCACAAAAGCGCTGGATTTAGGGTTAGCGGTAGCTTATTATCACTAGCTACCTTCAGCAGCAGCACGAGTACTTTAAAGCGCTACGATAGCTAATATATTCCAGTTGGCTATTATCATTGTGATTCTGCAACTGTTAACGTGCCTTTGATAGCTGTGGTTCAAGTTTGACTTGCTAACTTGGTATTAGCATAAGTTACTAAGTTTTTGTTTTTAGTTTGTTTTGGTTAGCATTTAGAAAAATGCCAAAAAAAGTGGACCGTAAATGTTGCTGCCTTCTAGTGCGATAAGCACCTTGAGTATCCTAAATGTTAAATGTATTAAATAGTTAGCAATGGTTATCATCTGCTAGCATCGGTACTCTTAAACCATACAACAAAAAGCCTTTTGGCTAATTAGCTCAGATGCTAGCTCTATTGTAAGGTTCACCAGGGTTCTATGGATATCTTCAGAGCTGACACTCCTGCTGTTTATTTACATTTCTTTTTGCACGACAGCCAACCTACGTACAAAGTGAACGTGGCTCAGCTGAACTTAGATGCTGCTGCTCTGGTTTTGAGGTGTTTATCTATCGGGTTTTGTGTTTTCGCCACCAGAGGCTGTGAGTGAAATAAGTTGTTCATTGATTAACTGGAGTCACATGAAAACAGAAGAAGCCCGCCTGGGAACTGGTTTTGCCGGTGCGTCTGGGGCGTTGTAACGTGGAGCCCTGTTGAGTCGGTGAATGGAGAGATAGATGGAGCAGCAGTTAACAGGAGGTAATAAATAGCCAACATATGGTCACCGGATCCTGCCCTCCCCCTACGTCCCTCCATCGCTCACCTCGTGTCTGCACGGCTAAACGCAGACTGTCAGCCGACACCTGCAGGACACACGTACAAAACCCAGCTCACGTAAAGGTTTAGAAGAGAACAGGAGGGAGGAAGGGGGCCAGGAGGAGCAGGTGCCTCTGCCCCTCTGCACCCTGGGGCAGCCCGGCCGAACGGGCCAGAACTCGGGCCAGGCGCTAACACAGCTAATGTGAAGCGAGTGCAGGCGGGATTTCCTTGGAGACGTTCCCACGCTGACTACATTATAGTTAGCTGGTAAAGCTAAAACGGTTAAAAGATCCAACTAGTTGAGTTAACGCCAGTTAGCTAATTAAAAACTAATCAACGAGTGCCACTCAAACAAACAAACTGAGTATTTTTTAGTTTTTTCAAATTAGACACCCTTTCAAACGTAGGACTGTGCGAAGTGCCAGCTGGCCAATTTGGGCTGTAAAGGCATCATTTGTTTGTGGATTTGGTGCTTGTGAGCGGCAGAAAGTTTTCAAGCCGCAGCTGTCATCTGAGATGAAAGGAGGCAGCGACGGAGAGGATTTATGGGGTTCAGGTGACGGGAATCCTGTCACCCGGTTACGTCTTCTCACAGGTGTCACACGGGAGGAGGTTCGTGTTGTGAAATCATCGATCTGGGCCGGACCGGCGCAGGAAACGGGATCAGACAGCTGCTTTATGTCCTGTATACAAAAATAATGACCTTTGCTAACTATGGAAGATAATTCATTAATGGACACTTGAAACTGAGTTGGGGGACTTTCTGCTTTAAACTCAAAATTGATTGATTTTTGTGTGAAGGGACAAATGTATGACATAAAGTGATTAGAACCAAAACTAATTCACAAATCTTGTTTTTCCACTCTGACTTTAAAATCAATAAAGTTACAACTAATGATAGTTTCAATGGTGGATCCATCCGATTATTCCCGTAAATAATTGGCGGTTGCAGTTCTCAGAATCTGAATTTGTTCTCAGAATTCTGAGGGAAAAAATGTTTTGTTTCTCAAAATTGAGAGAAAATGATTTTGAGGAAACTTAAAGTGTGAAACACAGATAAAGTTTGACGAGTGGCCCTGATCGTGCCGCGCCGAGCCGAACCGGTTCTGGACACATTTTGTCTCTTTGCTCACGTCGGCCTGTTTGACACTTGAGAAAAAGAGTGAGAGTGTGTGGGGAGGGAGAGC
>KV751389.1:346426-358118 GCA_001698575.1 Mola mola | reverse complement strand
AGCTTTGGCACAAAGAATCAACTTTTCCTTCACACACACACTCGCTCCCACTTGGTGAATCTTTTTTCAAGCTTTTGCATGGATGTGCAAGAATGTCAGCATGTCAGCGCTCCGTGTGTGTGTGTGTGTGTGAGAATGATGGCAGGGAGCAGATGCAGTAACATCACACACACACGAGCGACTCTGATCACATGGCTTTCTTAGCTTGATTTATCATTTCTATTTAGTTTGTTGGTCATTCAAATGTTTGATCCTGATCATTGACCCAAGCAAAGATGGCCGACACGTCTCTGCTCGCTCCCGCCCACTCAGCCGTCAGTCATGACGTGTCACTTTAGGAATCATCAGGAACTAATTGGCTGATGAGAAAAATGAGCAGATTTTGACTTGTTTTTAACTTTTAACTCGGCCCAACTGCTGACATGGAGGGGGAGGAGCTTACGAGCTATACTGCAGCCAGCCACCAGGGGGCGACTGAGATGTGAAGTCAGTGTTTCACGGGGAAATATCTTTACTGTTGTGGCACTTTGTGGAGACGTTCATGGTCCCAGAGGATGAATCATCAGTTCTGATACCAAGATGACCTCACTTCCTTGAGTCCTTCCCTAACCTCCATCTTTTCGAACACACCTAATCTCCCCTCCCCTGGCAGCCGTCTGCTGCCATTTGTTCAAGCGGGCAGTAAAAAGTGCTGCCCGAGCATTTCAGCAGTGTGTGTGTGTGTGCGTGTGCGTGTGCGTGTGTGTGTGTGTGTGTGCGTGTGTGTACGCTGAAGAAGAATGATGCTGATATAAAAAACAATCTGTGTGTGTGTGTGTTGGTGCACCTGCCACGGCCATGTTCCAGTTTGTCATGTAAGAGCAGTGATACAAGCAGAGGTCAGTAGAAACACACACACACACACACACACTCGCCAGTTGTCGCCAGTCCTCATCTCTTCTCTCCTCCTCCATCTTGTTCAGTATCAGTTTTCATAAATCTCCCACCTGCCATTTCCTAGTTTTTATTTCTGATTTCACATTTTCTCTGCATTTTGAGTCATTCCAAGCAAAAAAGGAATAACTTAGTTACAGGTCCGTCTGGAATATTTATTATTATTAATATTTTTTAAAGAAGTTATCGTTATCGTTCAGGGCTAAAAAACCAATTTGTCGACATTAGTTTTGGCTGATTTCACATTTCGCCAATTTGAGTCAAGCAAAAAACCAGTGTTTGCTCAAGGAGAGTCGATCTGACCGATAAGAACTTCCAACCAACCAACCGACAGCACGCACTGGTGCCTATTTATATATTAAATGTGTCTTGTATGTCTTTGATGTGTTTTTCATTTTCTACCGCTTATCCCGTTAGGGGTCGCGGGGGGGGGTGGAGCCTATCTCAGCATCTTGGGGCGAAGGCGGGGTACACCCTGGATGAGTCGCCAGTTCATCGCAGGGCTGACATATAGAGACAAACAACCATCCACACTCACATTCACACCTACGGACAATTCAGAGTGACCAATTAACCTGCTAACCCCCAGTTTTGCATGTTTTTGGACTGTGGGAGGAAGCCGGAGAACCCACGCAGACACAGGGAGAACATGCAAACTCCACACAGAAACGTCCTGACCCAGAATCAAACCCAGGACCTTCTTGCTGTGAGGCGACAGCGCTAACCACTGCACCACTGTGCCGCCCCTCACCAGAACTTGCCTGCTAATATAAAGAAGAAGTCAAAGTACGGAAACTAAATCGGCGCGTCTTCCTCCCAAAGTGGCGTATTAATGAGTGCGGAGATGGAAACTTTGCTGTCTGGTGGGGAAGGTGATAAATGAGGTGGGCGGAGCTGCTGAACGCTCACATCCTCTCCGTTACTCGCCAAGTCGGGAAGCGTTACCTGGGACAGAAAGGCGAGCTGGCAAGCTTAAGCATGGATGAAAACCAGCAGTGGAACTGCCATGTCCATGTCAGGTAAACGCGGCAGGTCGTTTCTGGTGAGACAATCAGAGCGGCTCGATTGATTCTCATCCCTCAGAGTTCGTCGAATCCAGAGTAAAGGATTCCTCGCTGTAACTACTGAACCGTTGCTCTTCAGTCAGGTGTGAGCGTAAAGTGGGCGGTTCGGTGAACACCGGCTGGAACGGCACCTCTGCTGGTGTCTCTCACCGCTCACAGGCAGCGTGAGGGCGGGATGACGTCACCGGTCAGAACCGAGGAGGCTGCTAAGGCTCGCCGCTTGTGTCGGGGTTGACGTCTCCTGGTGCTTCCTCCTGCCAACGCTGCCGTTTACAAACCCTGTTTCATGTTGACAAACTCGTTGTGATAGTTATTTTCTGTTTTTCTTAATTCACAAAAGATTTGTCATTTAAAGAAACTCATTCTCATCTTTAGAACTCCACGAAGGTTTTTGTTGTTTTCGGAGCGTTCTCTCTCTCCCTCCTCGTGCTCCTCTCGCTCTGAGCTGGAGGAGGAAGTGGTCGGCTCTGGAGAGCGTCTTCCTGTGGGGGCTGCCAAACAGGAAACAGTAATTAGCTCTCTTCTTCTCCTCCTCTGTGAGAAGACCTCTTTTTTCTTTTGCCCTCCCCCTCTCTTTCTCCTCATCTCTTCTGCGACTGTGTTTGGTCCCTCTCTCTCCCCTCTCTGTGTGTCTGTCGCTCGGCCGTGTGCAGGGACAGGTGTCAGGTTCTGTCCCCTCTGGTCCAGTCGGTGGCGAGCCAAACTCAGAAGGTCAGCGTGGCAAACGAGACGCCAAACGGACCCAAAGAATGTTCTTGACACGTCCGTAGTTTTATCATGTGCTCAGCCATTTAGAGACACGATTTGTTACATTTGGAAATAGGATTAAAGCGATTTGGGTCTGAAAACAAACTCGAAGAACCGGGTCTGTGGAATTGGTTCCTCCCTCCCATCCTGTGAGCCGCCAGCCTCCGATTAAAAAAGGGCCTCTTTAACACGCTGACAACTTAACTGACAAAAGCACCGAGCAGTGAAATCAAAGCATCGCCATCACCCCCTGGTGGCTGGCTGCAGTATAGCTCATGAACCCCTCCCCTTCCACGTCAGCAGATGCGACAAACAAATAAAATGGGAAAACGTGGGAAAACGTGTGTGGATGCTGACTGCCGAAATAAAACCACTGAAAGCATTTGCTGAGTTGCAGAAACGTGAGCTAAAGAGGGACAAATGTTGGGAGCTACAATGTCAGTTGACACGTAATCATGGACGCATGTTAAAAAGGTGAAAAACTTCAAAAAGCTGTCCAAAATGATAATCATAACAATGGACTGACAACTGAAACAAATGCAGACAGACGAGAGGAAAAGTGATGGACAGACAGGGAGAAATGATGTCTTTGATGTCTTTTATGTCACATAAAAGACTTGTTCATCATGAAAGAAATTCACAGCAGCACCTTAGAAGACAAAATCAGGGGCAAAAAAAGACTATTACGTAAATCCCAGATAAAGTTTAAGTATAAAAGGTAGAAATGAGAAAGACATAATGCTGTAACGACCTTAAAAAGCTGAACGGTTTGACGGTTGAATGGTTTCAACTGGTGAAAATAGGAGGAGAGCCAGACGATGAACAGAATATTTATAATGATGATCATGAAGAACAGGATGCTGACAGGCAGCATCCAGACTATTCAGGTACGCGATGCTATAAAATGGAAACACCGTGATTGACAGCTGAGTGGGCGGGTGTACGGGTGCGGTCCCGTGGCTCCACCTCCTGACCACTGCTGCACTGCCTCCAAATTACGCCAGCGGCACAGGATGGCGGCGCTTGTATCTGGTATGGTTTTCATTTTTGAGTAGGGAAGTGGAGACGTGTCGGCCATCTTTATTTAGGTCAATGTTAACACCTTTGCCAGTTAGCAGTGCGGTTTGAAAGTTGGATAATATGAGGTCTTTTGCTTGGTGATTAATGGGCATCAGTGATTGTTCTGGCTAATACTCAACAAGCTCCCCACATTTATTAAAATGTAGAGAAACGTCACGTCTCATACGTGGTGCTTCTTGTCTGTCTTTCAGCAGTCATGGAAAACTCCACAGAGGATCAGCGAGAGGAGATGATTGACAGCGCGGAGCTAACGGAGGACAAAACGCACAGCAACCTCAAAGGTACAAACCAAAGTCCACTCAAAATGTGATGGATTCTAGAAGGTGCCATCTTTAGAACCTCACACTTTCCTGTGCAGCGATCAACGGAGCAACAGAGGAGGCAGTGAGCGGAGAGGAGGCGCTACAGAATGGAGACCGAGGAGGAGGTGACGGTATCATGGGAGCTGAAGGAGGAGGAGGAGGAGGAGGAGGAGGTGACCTGTCCTCAATCAACGCCATGATGTCAGCCGTGATGTCAGCAGCAGGGACCATCAATGGCAGGGGGGAAGCAGAGGGAGGAAATGGAGTCACCTCGGCCAGCTCCTCCGCAGGACCCTCCCCGAGGTGAGCATTTAAAGGGCCAACCCGCCATTCGTGTTTCGCACCGCAATAACCCCGTTTTCCTTTCAGCTGTGCGGTTCAGTTCGGCAGCGCAAGCTCATTACAGGTTTCTGAGACTGTATCAGTACCTGGGGGAGCGGGGTAAGCACAGCGCCACCTACGTGACATCACAGCACAGCAACACAGTAGAGCCCTGTGATAGATTCAAACAAGAGAGCACAGGAAACTGTGGAGGACATGCGGTGTTTCCTGTCGCAAATATTCCTTCTGGTAATGGATATGAGGTATTTAAATATGGCAAAGGTTTTCACCCCCCCCCCACATGGTACCAGAGAACTCTGGCTGGTCCTACAAGTGATGGGTGGTGAAATGGGAATGGTACGGTTCACTGTTTAAGAGAACCATCACAAGTGTTGACAATGGAAACAGAAAAGAATGCGCACCGAACCAAAGTCAGAGGAAACGGACTTATGTTTTTAAACACAACTGCATCTGACACGTGTGTCTTCTCTGCTTCAAGCCCCTCGCCTGGCAAAGCCCTCACGGCAGCGATGAGAGCCCCGCCCAGCCGCAACGTACGACGCAACCAGGTACATACACACAGTGTGAGCTGTAGGTGGCGCTCCTGTCCCTGTATGTTCCTTCACTCCTTATTCCTCCTCATTTCTTTTCCTGAATTCATCTTCTTTGTTTCTGTTTCTCCTTCTCCTTCGTGTCTTCTTCTTCTCTTTGTTCTCTGTGTGGCCTCTCCTCATCTCCTCTCCATCGTTCATAACTTCTTTATTTCCTCCTCTCCTTCCTCTGTTTCCTCTCCTTGCTTCATACATGTCTCCTGTCTCCCATCATGCCCTGCGACATTCCACGTCGCGACATCGCTTCCTGTGGCTGAAACAGGAAACAGGAAACCTTGTTTCCCTGGCGGTATGAGCGGACGTGTGTGTGTGCGTGTGTTTATCTCTGATCCTTTAAAGGGAAAGTCAGCAGTTTTTTCCTCATGAATGGGATAAATAAACAGAAGTACAGCGTGTCACCCTGTCGACGAGTCTGACACTGGCTGGATTTGTTACAAGCTTGCTTTCTTTTTCAGGACACCAAAGATGAGAGCTCAGCTTTCACCTGTCCGCTGTGTGACAAAAACTGTCAGACACAACACCAGCTCACCATGCACATCAGACAGGTAAACACTTCCTGTTTCACCACGCCTGAACATGAAACAGTAAAAACGCTGAAACTGAGACACAGAGAGGTCAAATTGATGAGGAATTGGGAATAAGTAGAACAATTGCCAGGTTTACTAACTGACGTTTGAAGAATTACGGGCCGTTAGCAGCGGTACCCCTGCTTTGCCTGTAGTTGGTGCTCAACCGGCGTGCGTACCCTCCTGCCCGCAGCACAACGCCGACGCCGGAGCGACCGATCACTCCTGCAGCATCTGCGGAAAGTGCCTGAGCTCGGCCTCGTCGCTGGACAGACACATGCTGGTCCACAGCGGAGAGAGACCCTACAAATGCAACGTCTGTGGCCAAACCTTCACCACCAACGGCAACATGCACAGGTACGGTCGCCATGGCGATATTCACTTCTGCTGCTGACTCTTTAACAAGACAAGTCAACCGTTTCTGTGAGGAAAGTCAGATGAGACACACTTCAATTATGGTTGATACTGACCTGAAGACGTGTGTGGAGCTCCCAACCGTTAGGGGGCAGTATTTCAACCCTTTGACAATGACTCTGCTCCAGTCCCACAGAATAAACACCAGCAGTGGAGCAGAACCCACCAAATCAAAAACAAATGAAGAAACGACTCAGAAAATCCCTTAAATGCTCCAAAAATGTAGCAAATGTGACATGTATTAATTTTACTTTTGTTTTGGATTAAAATATTTTTGTGTGTGTGTGTGTGTAGCAGCCCAAATGCAAAACAAGTAGTGTTTGGAGATACAGCAAATGAGGAGAAAAATGTACAAATGAAAATACAGACGTGAAAAGAAATTATGGCAGCTAGTTGGTTAGTATGCTAATTCCAGTCCAGTTAGCATAGCATAGCATCAAAACGGTTACTGCTTCCCTGTAGTGATGAGCTTTGTCTAGTTTTTGTCAAGTTGCCCCTCTAATGATGTGAAGTTCTACTTTAAGTAGAATGACTGCAGCAATTTTCCTCTCTGTAAACAGAACGAGTCAGAGTGCAGCGAATAACAAAAAGCTTGCACACACACACTGACCGCAGCCCAGTGTGTACCTACCTCGCACACGCACACGCACACACACGCAGTGAGGCGGAGGAAGCTGGTGTTTAACTCGATGGCCAGTCAACCATGATGGGAGCTTCAACCCCAGACCAGTCACGGGGGTGTGTGAGTGTGTGTGTGTGGTGGGGGGGGTTTCTTAGGAAGTGGGAAGATGACTTCTAACCAACCCCCCCCACTAAACACACACACACACTGAACAACGCCCAGTCATTTATCAGTGACGTCCAGCCCCCACATCATGAACGGTCTCTGCTGCTGCTGCTGCTGCTGCTGGTGTGTGTGTGTGTGTGTGTGTGTGCGCTCTGTGAACCTACATGTTACTCCCTGTGTGACTTTCACTGACCTTTATCAGGAGACAGTGATCACACATTAAACGAATAAAAACAGATGTAGTTGGACACGCACAGCTCGAACCGTCGATGTAATCAAAGATGGCCGCTGTGTTTCCACTCCGTCCTGGTGCAAAGTAGAAGCCAACTGAAGCCTAAATGTCCCGAGAAGGGTGCTGCCATCTTGGTGACGTCTGTGCAGCGGTGATCAGTGAATTCCCATAAATCAGGGGCGGAGTTTCTGAGCTCATTTCTACCTTTACTGGCTCTGAGTTTGAGTGCGCTTACTGAGCAGCTGATCTGAGGTCGCTTTCACTTCCCCAGTTTCCCGACAGAGTTCAGACCTTCTTAGTGGCTCACAGCGTCTGGTTTGTTCACACGGTGGAAGTTGGCTGACGCTTCTGTTGGAGGCCACTCGTGTTCCCGCCTCGTCATCGCAGTGTCCCGAGGAGGCGGAGCCGGAGGGAATGACCGCAGGCAGGCAGACACAATTTGGCACAAGTGTCTATGTGGCGTGAACAAGTCACACTCTGCTTGTGTGACCCCACCAAGTCTTTAACGATGAGAACTAGCGTCCGGCGGGCAGCCATTACCCTCTTTAAAGAGCTGTTTGTTCTTTTGTTTTATCAGTTACAATTTCACCTCTTTATTCTCAGTCATACCTCTGACTTTAACGCCGACGTGGAATTGCACGTCTTCACTGGCTGCCACCACGTTTGCTGGTACTATGCACATATAGAGCGAGGCCACAGCGTATAGCATCAGCGCCCTCTGATGTTTGAAATATGTATCGGGATTCATTTAACGTCTTAGCTGACTTCACGCGTCACAAATGTTGCCCAATTGTCAGCCAGCTCACAGCGCATCATTACGTCCTGGTATTCGGCCTGCAGAACGTCCGTACGAGCCGACGCCTTTGCGATGTGTCCCTCCGTCCCGGGGTCGGCGTGTTCACACCCTCGGAGAGGTTTTGTGCCTGGACGTGCATTTGGTGTTGTCACACAGCTGAGCTGAAAATGCTGCAGGTCCGGTCCAGTTGCGTGACTCTTCGCCCCTCCAAGCTGAAAGAAGAGCCGAGCTCAAGCTGGCGGAACAACGGGGCCTCCCGGGGCCCGCCCACCGGCTGGACGCCGACTTCCATCAACACACCCTGGAAACATCATTTTCCCAGAATTCACAACAAATAAAACGAAGCGCATGGAGCCGTGGAACACAAAAATAGAGAGGGAGGGAAACGGGAAGGCTCTGCTCTCGGCCGCTGCTGCTGCTGCTGTAGGAAAATAAAGAGGAGGCCTGTGTGGAGGGAGAGAGAGGAGGAACCACTCTGCAGCTGAGCATCCTTTGAAATGTGAAACGTGAGATTTTCCTGCTCAGCTGTGTTGAAAGGGGCAGCAGGGAGGTGAGTTAGAGGGAAAACAGACGATTCCCCTGCCTGCTCTGACCAAATCTGATGCCAGTTCAAAGACTCGTTTCGAGTTGAAAAGGCCCAAACTTTGTGATGCGGCAGGAGAGCGAAACGCCCCTGAAAAGTGAAACAAGTTGTTCTAGTTTGAGAAAGCCTGAAGGCGATGAGCACACAGAGTGGGAAGAGGAGGGGACGACGCCTTCTACCAAACATCTACTTTTATTCAGAGTTTGGAAGAAACCCTGCGATGAAGGACCAGGAATCAGCTGTCAGTTTTTAAGTTTTACCTACAACCTAAGATAAGATAAGATAAGGAAAAATGTGGAAATTGTTTTTTCATCAAGCCAAATCATATTAATCCAGAAGATCTTTAAATGTAGAAGCATAAACAAACGTTATTTAGACTCTCCACAGCTTATTTTCACTGTGCACATTTAGTTTGTGACATCTGCTCACGTTCATGCAAACGTATTTTAATGCTTAGTGCCAACAAGGCCAAAACCCAAACCCTGGGCTTCCCGCTGCAGGAAGAATGAACGTCCTGGCATAGAAGCTTTTCATTCCACATGGTTTAAAGAGGATCGCGCATGTAATGGGTTCCCAAGACAGCCCTCTGGCGCCACCACCTGTTGAAAAAAATGATTTTTTACAAAATGATTTCGTGGCAACCTGTCAAAATACCAAACTTAACCGTTCTGTTGTAAGAAGAATGGGTGTTGTAGCACTCACAATTTTCACCTTACATCACGCGAAAAGATAACTGTGATTCACTGCCACTAGGTGTCGCACTCGGGCACTAGCAGCTCAAACCAGAACCAATCTAGATGGGTAACAATTCAAGAAAACCGTCAGCATAGTTGGCTTTTGTTAGATTATTGACGGTTAAGAAACGCAGCACAGACGCAGAGAACCGTCGAGCGGCAGCATCGCGAGTTGGCCGTTGCCATGGTGAAGTATGCCATCAGTCAGTATGGGCCATCGGTGGTATGTGATCGGCATATTTGAGTTAAGGAGGAGATGAGCTGCTCTGTGTCTGAGGAGCAGACAGAGAGCATCCTTCCTTCCCTCTCAAGGTTCAAGTCTTGTTTCACAATCTGAACTGACCTCATTGGCGCCCCTGTGGTGATGTAGGGGCACTGCAGCTGCAGTATACACTATATGCAGTGCGTACAGGTACATCGTTTACTTGATTGTTGATGCATTTATCGCCAGAAATTTACTTTTGATGTCAAAAGTACATTCAATATCAGATACTTTGTAGGATTTGTATGGCTGAGTTTCATTTTAACGTAACAATTTTTGCTCATATATGGAACATTTTAATGCAAAACTTCTCTTTAAATGAGCAAAATATTCTCAGAACACATTTCCAACAAATACAGTTATACAGAAGTAGTAATGGTGGTAGTAAGTGGGTGTGTATGCTGATATGCAGCTGTTGACGACTCAGACATCACACACACACACACACAGAGCAGGATTGTGTCTCTGCTGACTCAGCACATTTCTTGCTCTCTGATTGGTCAGTTTGGGGGTCACAGTCCACTTTGGGCCAAGAAGAACTTTACTCTCTCTATGCCCCGCCCTCTCTGTTCTCCCTCACTAAGCTGATTGGGTAAAAAACAGCTTCTTGTCAGCTGGTCCTGGATCTGCAGAAGGTCCCTCTGTCAGGACCTCTTATGGGCGTCCAGGTTGCTGCCTGTTGGGTCCTATTAATAGATGATTAAAAAAAAATCCCCCCCCCACACACACACCAACCTCTCCTCTCTTTCTCCTGCTCTTCTTTCCTTTCTTCTCTCCTTGTTTCCTCTCTTCTTGTTCTCTTTTCTCCTCCTTCTCTTCTCCCTTTTTCTCCCATTTCTTTCTTCTCATCTCCTTTTAGTTACACGTGGTCCTCCCCGTTCTCTCCTCTCCTTTGTTCCCTCCTCTACTTTTCTTTTCTTCCTCTTTCATTTCCTGTACTTCAGTTCCTCTTCATCTCGTCTCTCCTCTTCTGTAAACTGAAACCTTGACTAACGCCACATGCTAGCTGACCTTGAGACACACACACAGTTTTAAATCAGCAGCAGCATGTGAGCTTTGAGGAGAGGCTAACCTCCTCCTCCTCCTCCTCCTCCTCCTCAGTCAGGTGGAGCCTCTCCTCTCTGTAAGGCACTAAAGGCACATTCCTCATTTTTGACCCCTCTCTATTCAGAAAACCCATCATGAGAAACATGATGATGTCGTTCAGGTGTAAATCATCTTTCTTCACTCCAGTATCAGTGATGGATACATGAGCCCGACCGATATTAGGTTTTGGGGCTGATAACTGTA
Source organism: Mola mola (assembly GCA_001698575.1). Lineage (NCBI taxonomy): Eukaryota > Metazoa > Chordata > Actinopteri > Tetraodontiformes > Molidae > Mola > Mola mola. The sequence continues at coordinate 347,396 of KV751389.1, read as the reverse complement.
CCGATAATCTCGTGGATCGGTGGATGGATACGTAGATAAACAGTTCCTGCTTCGGTTCCTCAAACGTGCTGCTCAAATACTTGTTGAAAAGAGATACAAAGAGTTAACTTTTCCTTTAAACAGATTTATTGTTCAAAGTAATGACGGTGCCCTGAAACAATGAAGTTCATAACAATTAGCGATACGCAGGGAGATTCTAACGCCATCTGTCAGGTTCTGTTCGACACAGACGTCCGAATCAGTTTCTCTTTCTGTCCTTCTGTTTCTCTTCCCCAACAAAATCGCAACAATGTGAATTTAAGATGTAAACTTGTGTTAACTGTCAAGCTGTGGTTTTTCCCCGGCGGTGTCGTTGGGGTGACAGCTTCCTGCCGTGACCTCAGGGCTTCCTCCTCCCTCCGCCGGCCTTATAAGGCCATTTGGCCACCGTGTGTGTACAATTATCACTTAATTAAATTCTTATAGTTCATTAGAAGACGTGTGTGTGTGAGACCAGTGTAACGGGTTTCAGTTGACGAGCTTCATCCTGCAGTGGCAGTCGGGAGTTCTTCCTCACACTCCCACAAGTCCACAAGTCCTGTAGGTTCCTCCTCTGCATCAGCAGCCCGTCTGCTGGGGATGGACGATCTGCACAGGTCCAAATAACCCAAATAACCTCATCAACACGCACCTCTGGAGCCGAGTCCGCCATCTTTGTAACAGGAAACCCCTGGTCACGAGAGGCTAGGACGGCGTTTATGTCACCCTTCACGACCTCTCAGAGAAGAGAGATGGGAGAAAATGGAAGTTAGTGAGCGAGAGAGAGAGAGGGAATAAGATGGAAGGGAACAATTTTAGGGTGAACTGTCCCTTTAATAAACCGACTTCCTGGTTTGAACCTGTAACCTTCATCCTTCTCAGGCACATGAAGATCCATGAAAAGGACCCGGCCAGCGGTCTGCTCCCCGTCAGCCCACCCTCCCCCACCAAA
>KV751389.1:320524-331902 GCA_001698575.1 Mola mola | reverse complement strand
TGGTGAAGAAGAGGACGAGCGCTCTGCCGACGCGGCGACGGAAACCATCAGCGGCCGCGAGTCGTCAAACACGTCGGGCGCCGCGTCCGCGGATGGCTTCATCCAGGGGATGCTGGAGATCCACGCCAAGCCCGCGCTGGAGCGCATCCTGCCCGGCGGAGAGCCCCCCCTGGTGGGCGTCGACTGAAGCGGCGTCGCCACGGTGCCAAACGATGACGATGCAGTTCGGCAAACTTTTTTCTTTTGGATAGAAAGACGAACCCTTGTTTTCTTGAAGTGCCTTTACTACTTGTCCTACTTCTACCATGTTTTTGCTATATCTTTATCTGCATTATCACGGAGGACGGATCTAATTTTTATAGCTTTTTATGGTGACAATGATTTGCATTTTTGTGCGGGGGATCTCTATTTCAGCAATAAAAAGAATAAAGTGATGAGTTATTAATGTTCTAGCGTGTGTTTGAGAATTGATGATCAACGCAGGAGAGGCGGAGCCACAAGGACCGAGGCCCGTCCCTCCGCCCACTCGCTCGTATTTAAATCGGACTGGACGACGGCAGACTAACCAGGATGGGAAGTTTTTGTTTTTCCTTCGGGGGTCCGGACGCCCCCAGCTGTTAAAATGGACGACTGGAGCCGTCACTGTGCGACAGGAAGCTTTTTAAACTGGACGCTGAGGAAGTCGGACGTTCGTCCTGCGTCGACTCCAGGCGAGTGCACATTTGGACATGTGGCTCGTGGCTCCTCCTGTGAGGGGGCGGGACTCTGTTGTCTTTGTTTTTTTGTAACTGAACAAATCCAAAAAGAAAAAAAAAAAAATGTGTGCGCGAATGTGTGACGTCCACCCGTCTGACCAGCCGCCAGCGTGCTAACACGTATCGCCGCTAATGTGACCCAGGTTCAGTTTACCTCAACCTCTTCATTGTAACTGCAACCATTCAAACAGCTGCTTTGGAGACTAACCCTTTAATCCCGAGTCTTCCTAAACAAGGCTAACCGGGCTAATTATTTGCTAGCCTGGTTTCTACGGTGGGCCAAATCTGATCTCGCCACTAACTTGCTAGCCAAAAGAAATGTGTTGAAGGTATTGCTGTCTTAGCTTGCGCAATGACCTACACTGAGCTAACCGTGGCTAACTCATTGTAGTACAAATACTTAGCAAAGGCTAAGTGCGGCCTGGTGTGCGTAATGATACAAACACACAAGAAACAGCGCTTACTAGTTAGCTTCACCACAGTTTATTGAAGGGCTAATACTAGCTAGTTGTAGTTATCGGCTTGTGTTGTCGTCTAGACAGATGTGAGTCACAGTTTTGATCGCAAGCTAGCAGCGTCCAACAGACCAGAAGCTATCAAGCTACACACACCGTGACTCGGATAACTTGGTCAGTTGGCTCATGCTAGCTCTTGTTAACCTGAGCTTTGCACATTAGGCTTGTAGACATAAACCGCGGGTTCACGAGGGCTAACCTGGCCAAGCTACCAATGGATTAGCTTCATTAACTGTTTTTTACGGCCAGTTGCCTACAGCTACATCCAGCTACACGGCAAAACGCGCCAGTGGATTAGGTGGAACTCGTTACTCAAGCTAACACATTTGTAGCATATTTGGGGTCCAGCTGGTCCCCTCCCAGTATTACACGTGTGTCTTGAGCTCGTACCGGAGCGCTTCGCCTTAACTGAACCGCCAGCTTGTCGACACGTCGTTCTGAATTTAGCGTCAAAGACAATCAGCTTTAATCTGCAGAACTAAAATCGCTCCTTTAATGATTGACGGACGGACAGACGGAGGGTTGTGTGTGTGCGTGTGTGTGTGAGAGAGAGAGAGAGATGAGGTTAAAGGGCTGTTCCCACCCTCCCTCGGTTCTGATCGCGCCTGGACCCCAATGGCGACCACAGAGGACGGGTAGCGTGTGTGAGTGTTTCCTCTCGTGTGAACATGAATATAGTTGATTTTTCTTCTTGTACATTTTGTCTTTTTTATAAATATCAAGCAACCTCAAAATTGAAACAAAGCGAACCTCAGCGGCTCATAACGGAACTGTAAGGCAACGACTGCCGGCCAGTCAACCGGGCCGGCTGACTGACTGGACGCTGTTCTGAACTGGCACTAACGACTGCTAAACTACTACTACTACAGTACTGCTAGTACTACTACGGTGGAATATCGCAACACAATCAAGAGAGAAAGAGAGTTTCCGCTAGTTTGTCGCAAAGTTTAGTCCGACCCAAACAATTAGTCTGCAGCGTGAATCTGATCCAGACGTCCTTGCAGCTCCTTCGAAATAAAACTCCCTGAATGTGCAGTCTGAGTCGGCTTCTTACGAGACGACTCCCAGGCTGCCCGAAGACTTTTTCTAACGCGGGAAAGAGAAGATGTGACTGTTTTATTGCTCCGTCGGTGGCGAAGCGGCTAATCTGTCTTCAGAATCAACAATGTGGCCTAAAGCTCTGATTGGTTCTTGTTTGGACTCAGTTGGAGGCCCAGTGAGACGTCGGTCAGCTTGGTGGCTAACTGGAGACCAGAGCACTTAAGTCTGACTGCGAATGGTTTTATTTTTGACTCTTCTGTTCTTTCAGAGGTTTGTTGTTTCCCAAATTTCAGCCACGTTAACGTCCAACCAGATCGAAGCCAAAATCAAAAATGTGCCTTTATGCTCCAGTTCTCCTGAATCTGCCCAAAATAGAATAAAAGGTCACTAGTTAATCCCAAAACCAGCCGTTTCCTCGTCCATCATTGTGACAGTGGCTCAGTTTTGCAGATATTAGATGTCGAGATGTCTGATTTCTCTCCAATACGACGCTCAAAGCACCAAAAACTACTTTTAAAGATCTGGTGTTGTGACGCGATTATTGAGATAATCCAGGAAGATATCGAGTTATCGAGATAATCTCCTCGTACACGAGAGCATCAATGATCGTCATGAACACGCTAGTTTTCTCTCCATGAGTAGACGTCCACGTCCGTCTGTTCAGAGATCCAGAAAGAAAATATCTCCAAACCTGAGCGACTCGCACCAAAACTGTGTGGACGCATAAACAGCTGGACAGCGACACCTGGTGGTGAAAGAAGGCCACTTCTGAGCCGTGTGCTCAGATTGATAGTTCAACAAAAGTGAAGAAACTCCTTTTCTCTCTCAGCGTTTCTTGTTTGTGAGCTCTGTGCATCCCTCGTTCTCCTGACTGTGTGTGTGTGTGTGTGTGCGCTGCCATTTGAATACTGGACTTCCATTGGAATGCACATGGACTGTTTTTAACTGTATTTATTTGGAGCCCAGGTGTGTGCGTGTGTGAGAGACTCGAGAAGAAGCCATGTATTAAAAACATCACATTTATGCTGCAGAAGCGTCGGTTCTGGTGTCGACTCACCGGCGCCGACGAGCAATAAGAATCCCTCTGAATCCAAAAAGCTTTATGTAGATCTCCTGTTTATGAGTGTCGGGTCTCTCGGTTCTGTTCATTCTTGTTTTGAAGATGATTTTTGTTGGGTTTTTTTCTCCTCTTCGACATATAAATGCGTATAAACTGTGAAAATCTCTCGTGTTCAGTTAAAGGGTGAGTTTTAGTTTAGCTCTTTTTTTTTTTTGCATGTTAACCTAATATGTTTAATTATGGATGATTTCTCCTTCCTCCATCTCTTCCTGCGCCACACATATATGTCTAAATATAAAAATATATCTAATCTCGCTCTCAGGGTCTTTCACAAAATCCATTATTCAAAGTGCTTCATGTTCTTTTATTTCCTGAGTTGCAAATTAGTCCTGATTATTTTGTCTTTTTAAAAAAAAAATAATAATGATTCCGAACTGTCAATCACTACATTTAGCACTTGACTGTGAACTGGTCAGTTGTTGCGTAGCTTTGTGTCCTGCTCGGAGGTCAAAGGGAACGTGGTCAGACACACGGACGTCCGACCTCACAAAGCTTTCTGCTGTCCTCCCCCTGCTGGCCGTGAGTCGCCACAGTGTTTCACAGAGTCAAGAGATGTAAACCTGTTCTGTATTCAACCCAATAAGAGAATAGCAATAAAGATTATATTACGGAAAAGGGTGTGAATGAAGTGTCCACGTGTTTGTCTTCTTTGTGCTCTCGAACAACTCGGCTTCCTTCAGACATTTCATCAGGTTCATTTAGTGTCACTTCTGCCACATGTTTGCGTCTCAGACCCACAGTGAGTTCAAAGTTCAGGGTTCAGTGAGCCTGAACATTCCTGCACCAGATTAAAATATCCTCAATGAGAACAGGATTGGTCGTGTCTGGAGGGCATCGAGTTTCCCAACGAAAGGGCGCGAAGGGAGGAAAGTTTGTGTGAAACGTGGAAAATGATGAGTCATCATCTAAAAAACCCTAATTTAGCATCCCCGAGGTCACTTTCGAACTGATGCTCACGATGTGGAGTTCCAAAGAAAAGAAGAATCAGGGGATTTCAAGGACAAACCGATGGATTTACATACGTTTTTAAACTTCTTTGGGGGGGCATTCAAACGCTACTTCCTGTTACCAAACTTGAGATGTTTGGTCCTGATTGGATCGTGTACAGCTGATTCACATCAGAATTTATACAAACACCAGCCAGTCAAATTTACAGTTTGATTCAAAACATCTTCCTGTTGAACTGAGGTCATGACTACAAGAGACTTTTTTCAGAAAACTTTGTTCGCACCGAAAACGACGGAACGATATTCACTGATATAAGTTAGGACGTTGTGTAAAATGTGAATACAAACAGAATACTGTGATTTATAAATAATTTTCAACCTCTTTTCAATTTAACATTCAAACTTCTAAACATTGAGTGTGACTCTGATGCCTGCAAGACGTTCAGGAAGAGTTGGGTCGGGACCCTGTTCGGCGTCTGGGGAGCGAAGACAACAGGTGTTGCAGTACTGACAGTGGAATTCTGTCCCATTCTTGCTTCTTGTACACGTTAAGTTGGTCCATCGCACCATCGCTGCTTGTGAACAGCTGGACCTCTCAGGAGTCTCTTTACACCCAATCACAGAACGATCACCTGTTCCACAACTTTCCCCGTCTTTTCTGCCCCGTCCCAACATTTCTGGGAACATGTTGCAACTTGAAATATGGACGGTGTTCAGCCGTTTGACCATCAAATAACTTTTCTTTGTGCTGAAAATCACTGCATGGTGTTAGAAAACAAATCACTGGGTCACAGTTTCCTGTAGAAACCGACTGAACAGGTTAAAGTGGAAAAATTCAACAAATATTCACGTAATCTGAGGACCAACATTTGTTCCCTGTTCAGCCATAAACACTCACCCAGTCTGTGACACACACACACACACACACACACAGTCGGACTCAGCTGGTTTCCTGTAAATGCAGAGGGGAGGAGCAACACTGATCATGTGATCGCGTTCCAGGAGAACAGGGAGGGAACCGGATGGTGTTGACGTTCCATCGTCACTCAGGCTGACCCACGTTTGTGTCCTCCTGTGGACCGTGGAGACCCGCAGGACCCGTTCGGGCTGGTCCTCACGCAGTCACGGGGCTGTTTCAGGGTTCACGCTTGGTCTCAGGGTTACGACGCGAACTGGGTTCTGGTCCGGGTCGGGCATCTCGTAATGATGGCTAGACTAGAGTTAAGGGGGATGCCTTATGTCAACGACGGTGCTTTCACACAGATGTGGTTCTGGTTCTGTTCTGAAGCGTCAGAACAGTTTTCTCAGTATTCTGGCGAACCGCCGACGTTCATACTTGTTAAAACGGAATTAAAGTTCCTTCATCCTCCGTTATCAATGCAGAGTGACTCAGTGCACAAGACGTCAACACAACGGTGGAAAAATGACAGATCAGACAGACATGTTTTCCAGACAGAGAAAGGTCAGCCTTCTACACCTCCTCCAGGTTCTGGATCCAGGCTTTCCTGAAATCTACCCTGTGTCCCCTTAACAGGGAAAATAAGAAACCTCAGAGGAGGATCCTTCTTTCTGGGACGGACAGACGTGAACATGACAACATGACAGTAACAAAGTTCTGACTAAGTTCTGACACATGTCAGATACATGAAGTCCACGAGTCCAAGATCATGTGAAAAATATAAAACCAGAGTCGTGTGTAGTCTGTTGGCCCAAAGGTACAGTCCATGTGGTCCTGGACCATCCAGACTAGGATGTGAGTCCCACTCCTGTTCTTCCTGAAGAACTCTTGTTCGTCAGGAAGGTCCAGGAGATCCCGATGGACAATCCTGAGCCACATGATCACCTCTCCAGCAGCCTGCAAGGGAAGATCAGGGACTGACGTGTCTTCTGGGAATCAACCTCTCCCGCTCTGCCTTTTACTGCCTTGCTTTGCCGTTGTGACGTGGGAAAATAAACGGGTTGCAACAACACCATTTGGGGGAATTTCACCCTCAGGAATTATAAATAATAATCTTACACTCTTAATGTCACGCAGATTTATTTAAAAAAAAAACAGGACGAGAAGCCGTTTCAGTATAAGAAAAAAAGGATTTAATCAGCCAAGAATCATTTCCAAACAGTCAAAGTACATTTAAAGTTGCTACACCTGGATGTAAAGGTGGGCTCAGCCCCACTTGGGACCCAGAGTGGTGCCATCCAGTGGCCGGAGGGAGACTCGCAGGCGTTGATTCAGAGACGTTAGTCCAGAGTCTGTTTCAGATGGATCTTATTTTAGTTCTTCAGGAGAACCATTTTAGAAAAACGTTTCTGCCCTGATGTCATTCTCTCCCAACGAAGGGAAACTGAGCACGCTCATTAATACCCTGCTTTACAGCTCCTGTGAATCAACATGAGACTCTTAAGGAAGCAACTGTGCCTTCCTCTTGTTTCAGAGTCGCAGCACCACTAAAATTAGATTCAGAGGGATAAACCAGCTATTTTAAGGTTCCAGCTGAGAACCAACTTTTCAGGTTCCACTTCACAACGAGGTTCTGGAACTGGAACGGACCCTCGCGGTTGGAGTCACGGTTGGAGCTCTCAGGCTGACTGAATATGAGTGTTTGTGCGGAGGAAGAGGAGGACGGAGTGTCCGGCCGTCGGTCCAAAAATTACCCTCGGAACCTCAGGACTGAACCTGGACCCTCAGAGAAGGGACACAGCTTATTCTGAGTGACCTCTGCCAATGTTCACAGCGAGTTTGTTGTAAAAAAAACTCGTCTAAAATGTAGGCAAATAAAATTTGCGACACAAAGAGGAACCATTGGTATCTGTGAAAGCTGTCAGTCACAGGCAAAAAAGTGTGATCCAATGTTCAACAGGGTAACAGATCACATGGCCTCAGTCAGGGTTTCGTACATCGTCAGCTGCATCGCATCACCGGTGAAGAGTTGGGACGGAAATCTGCGAGTTCCAACATGAGTCAGAGTTTATCACACAGGTTGGATCTGGACACGGTCGGGTAGATTAAACTGGTCAACAACCCAACCAGGAAGCGCCTACCTTCATTAGCCAATGAACACAGAGGAGGCAGGGTCATCGACAGAATACAGGAAACACTGGAGAAGAGAAAACAGTAGCTGATCGAGTTTTAAAATCAGCCGTGTTCGCTTGTTTCTTTATCTTTTCCTCTTTAACGTTGCATGTTTGGTCTCTGACGAGTGTTCAAGCTGGCTTCAGCTGGAGTGACAGGTCGTGTAGTCTGTGATGATCATCTTTGTTAACTGTGTTATCCTGTTCTTTAGAAGAACACCTGAGAACGTCCTTTTCATCATTTCACACCTCATGAAACCACCCATACACCTCTGACATCAGTCTGAAGGTTTGAAACTACTCAAATCTTCATGTGTCTCTCTTTTTTTCATATTTGTCCTCAAAATTTTCCTCAGATCAGCTGTTCCGACCCTCCAGATTGATCCCGAAGCTCACGGGAGACGTTTCCCTTCAAAGCTCCTGTTTAAACTGTGAAACGGTCGATTTTTACCCCAAACCACCAGGTTTTCCTGAACAGAAGCAGGTGGATTTGGTGCTTAAACTGGACCAAATGAACAGGATAGAAACCCGGAGTGTGAGCCCATCATCCACAAGACCAGCTGCCCTGCCTCACTTTCTCACCCTGAACCCGCTGTGCTTTCCAACCCGTCTTCAATCCATTCATGTCATAATTGTGCAGCTTATGGTGAAAAAGCACGTACGTTAACTCAGCTTCACCTTCACTCTGCATTGTGTTGAATCAGCAGGTGTTCTCTTTAATCTGACACCTACTGACCTGCAGGAAGTGTTGAGTTTATAGGAAAACAAACTGCAGGTAAATGTCAAAAGATGTCTAATAAGACACATCAAGGAAAATTTGGTTACTTAATGTTGACAAGAGCAGCAAGGTTTTCTGTTTGGGGAACTTTGAAATGCTGAAGTTTGAGACACTACAAAATACTTTAAACTACCTTTTTAGCCCTCTTCAATGCCTCCAACTTTTTTTTTTAATGTTTTTAAGCATTGTAGTCATGAAGTAATGTCCTCACAGAGGGAGGAGGAGGAGGAGTCCAGTTTGTGTGGAGCAGCAGCTGTCCTGCTGCTGCTCTGTGTCAGGAAACAACAGTTCAGAGTCCCCAACCGTTTTGGAGTCCTTGAGACTCCATTGTTCTACTGGGGACTTGCTTGTTGTGATGGGCCACTCAGTCTTTGTCAGCGGAAAGTCACGCTCGTTCCCAGTTAGGGTTGGACTCGACCAGGGCTGTCACTTATTCGTTACGAGGTGTCCTCCTGGAGGAGTTGGTGGAGGGGGCTGGGAGAGTGTTGGAGCTTCGCTGCCCCAAAACTCAGAACCCGATAAGAGGATGAGAATGAGACGAGACTAGACACTTATTTAAAGTTAATGTTTATTTGTACACTGTCCTTGTTCAAATAAAGATACATACAAACAGTCCTGCTGACTGTCTTTCATCTAAAGTTTATTAGTGCAAACATGGTCGGGATAAACAAGAGTGTGTGTTTACACTGTAAAGATCTCCTGAACATCCTGTTTATCTGGATCGAGTCCAGTCTGACCCGGTTTACTCTCGGTTCTAGTCCTGCAAGTTCACACAGTGGACGATTTCATCAGAGCCTGATCCCCAAACAGCTGCTTGAAGTGAACCACATGCTCCTCACAGTGCTCTCCTGCACACACACACAGTGTGATTTTAAAGGACAAACAGACATGTTAGATGTATTAACTCTGGCTTTGCTGCTCTCTGAGAAACACATTAAGCTTCATCATCACTTGCTCAGATTCTCAGACATCCCGTCTATCAATTATGAATATTATCATAACTTAGTTTATTCCTGAAACACCTCTGGGAATCGCGTTTCACCCAAAGATAATATTAAAAGTTCGGGCAGATATTCAGGATTTGGTGACTGAAAATTTTTAAATTAGTCTTATTGGACACGTGTTGGATGGTATTTATGTCCTCGGGAATCAGGGTTATTATGGAATTATCAGTGCCAATGCTGCAGATCAGATGTGTCAGTATGACAGCACATAAACACACATTGTATGTAGAGTGGCTGCAGTATGGTGGGGGGTGGGAGCCTGTCTGACGGCTGTTGGGTAACTGTAGCACAAAACGTAAGGAAATGTATGTTTGGTCGATTATTTCTTTGTCGCTTCTGGGCAATAATTGTTAAACTGTTGGAAAGTCTGTTTTATTTCCCCTTTAAATGGTGCCAAAGTGCATTTGTGGGATGAGCAGCAGAGTCGAGTATGTGGGTAAATCTTGTCTGCCAAACAGCTTAATCTGGCATTGACTCTCGTTTGGTGTCGTTTATTGGATGACTGCTGTCTGAAGAAACAAAACTTATTCATTCAACCAACAAGGGCCTCGGTAGCATGTGGAAGAACCATAGAGCCTCAGCAGCCTGGCTCCTGCTCCTCATGCTGGTCACCAGTTCAGGTCACACACTGCTGTGGGACGACATCCCATTGGCCTGTTCGTTAGTGTGAACGGGTGAGGAAACACCACTTCATCTTACAATGTAGCTGATCCATTAACAGTAACATTAAATAAATGGTCACATGGAGAACTGGTCAGTAAGGCCAAACACATCGTAGGAACACAGAAGATATGTCTCCAGGGGAATAATTTAAAGTTCCCCTGAAACGGACTTTGGGACGGTATCGAACCGCTGGATGACGAGACTTTATCGGTTGAAATTGGCTCTTAAATGCTGATGTAATTTCACCTGACATGTAACTTTCCCAGAAGAAAAATATATCTAATTTTACTATAAAGAAAGAAAGAAATGTGTTTTTTGTCATCTTTTTAGAATATATCGTACAGTCGGCGACAGGATGATCGAGGACAATGTCCGATGTAAATTGGTTAAAAATCACAGTTTTTCATCCAGGTGGATTTGAAAGGTGTGATGTTTAATTTCTAGTTTGCAGGTGTGTATTTTTTCTCTCACCAGGGTTGAAGCTGGGACTTCCTCTCAGCCGCTGGTTTCTCTGCTGAAACGACCTGAACACGGTGTAGAACAACATGTGGTCCCCGGTCTGCTGTGCCGCGTCCAGAAACTTCCTGGCCGACACGTTGTCGTGACCGCCTGCTTCCAGTGAAACCAGTTTAGGGTTGTTGTGAGTCAAACTCTGCAGTCCTGAATGTTTAACTTTCTGCCTCTGCACCTCGACAGCCGTGTGTGTGTGTGTCATATCTTTACAAGCCCGTCGATTGATCACATTGCATTGATCGACTGTACAAGCTTTGGCAGGTGATCAATTGGTGATGAGACACCTCTTGTGTTCTCCTGTTTAAATGTGACACACATGCTTAGTGAGACGGCTCCTGTGTCAGGAAACACACGTTTGACTACATCTCTCTGGCGCGGCTGACGATCGCAGCCTTCTATAACTCCTCGACTGGACATACTGAGGGTTCTAGTGAGACCTGTTCTGCATCACACCGGACAGGCTACTGCCCTGATACAACCATAAACAAATTACTGTTTATGTGCCAAAGATCAAACACAATGATCCTGTTTTCTACAGTTTGAATTTAGAAAGATTCAGTGTGTTCGACAGGAAAGGATGAAGGCTCCTTCTTTTTCAGGGTTCTGAGATTGACCACAACCCTCTTCAGTAGTATTTAAAGATGTTTGTCCTAACTAGCCTCGAGGCCAAATCACATTCGGTAAATTTAAGTGGAACATACCGACGCTGCGGATGAATCTGAGGGCAGCCAGAACCTGTTGCTTGGACAGCAGGACCTCCACGATTTCATCGTTGGCTGTGGACAGACGCTAAAAATACAAAACATATGAAAATAGTGACATTCTAAATAAGATGTATGAAGATGAAGAGCCTGTGTGTGATTGATACCTTCAACATGTCGAGGGACAGCTGGTGTGCAGGAGGGTACGTACTCTCCAGAGACAGCAGCAAACAGGCCTGAACACACAAACACAGCAAAAGAGAAAAGTTGTG
>KV751389.1:303004-317377 GCA_001698575.1 Mola mola | reverse complement strand
ATGTGTGAGAGTTTGACAGCACTGAGAGGTTTTGTTAATGTTGAGTGGAAGGTGAAAGTAGTCTAAAATGAAGCACAGTACTTGTTAGTTACACACAATCACTGGAAAGCTGATCCAACCTGGGAGCTCTGGTGATGAACCACCACCAGGTTGTCCACAATGTTCAGAGCAAACTTCCCCGTCATGTTCAGCTTCAGCACGTGAGTCTTCTTACACGCGCCGTCCCTGAACACACACAGGTCACAACATGTCACGCACACGCTCTGTTATCCATGTAAATCTGGTAACTCAGTCAAGTAGGGACGTTACCAGGTCGAGTGTAAGACATGAACGTGTCACCATGAGTCAACATATTCAAGCATCAACAAATGTTCAGGACAACAGAGCAGCAGCAGCTGCGGAGAGAAATCCACAGAGCTAATAAAGGATCAATCTGTTTATTGCTAAGATACAGTCAGGTCCAGAAGCATTTGGACAAACTAACAACTGTAAATATAACTATAGTTTTTAATACTTGGATGAAAATCCTCTGCAGTCAATGACGGCCTGAAGTCTGGTGTTTCCTCCCTGGAGATGTTCTGCCAGGCCTTCAGCTGCTGCTTGTTTGTGGGTCTTTCTGCCCTCAGTTTTGTCTTCAGTAACTGACAAGCTGATCTGTTGGACTTGGTCATTGTACAATATTCACATTTATTTGCATTCAAAAAGTCTTGAGTAGCTTTCACAGTGTGTTTAGGGTCATTATCCATCTGCACTGTGAAGCTCCGTCCCGTCAGTTTTGTAGCATTTAGCTGAATGTAAGCAGAGAGTATAGTCCTATACACCTCAGAATTCATCCTGGTACTTCTGTCAGCAGTCACATGATCAATAAACAGCAGTGAGCCCGTTCCATTGGCATCCATAACACTGCCTCCACCATGTTTATCTTGGTTTCATCTGTCCAAGGAATCCGATTCCTGAAACTTGGGAGGCTTTTATACATGTTTTCTGACAAAGTCAGACCAAGTTGTAGACTTTGACAATGATAGGTGGACCTTCTCCTGAGTTTTCTTGACTTGTCTCCATGTTGAAGAGGTTTTTCTTCACCAAGGAAAGAATCTGTGATCATCCACTTTACTTGTCTTCTGTGGTCTTCCAGGTGATCCTGTTGAGCTCACTGGTTAATTATATTTTTAACAATAAACCAAATCGTTGATTTGGCCTCTCCTAAAGTTTTTACTCTCTCTGATAGATTGATTTTGTTTTTTCAACTTAATGATGCCTCCTTCACTTACAATGATCTCCTTAAACTTCATATTGATACTCCAGTCAACAGCTGCCAAATGTTGATTCAACATCTGACATCAACACAAACCTTTTATCATTTACTTTTGAGCCCCTGAAAATGGAGGCATTCTGCATAAAATGGCTGTAACACTAAATGCCATATTTTTGAGAAACCTTTTAAATTCAAGCTGAAAGTCTGCACTTCCATCACATCTTGATGTTTTATTTTAAATCCACTGTGGTGGTGTGTAGAGACAAAATGATACAAACTGTGTCCTTGTCCAAATAATATTGGACCTAACTGAAACTAAAGTTCTACATCCAAAAATTCATATATGGCGCTTTGAACACCTGCAGCTAAAGTCAACAGTTGAACAACTTTAGAAAGTCAAAACGTCAAAATGTTGTACTCTCTGAATTCAAAGCATGATTTTAACTGAAAAAAATATTCATCTTAAATCCACATTTGTTGGTGTTTAGTTTTGTTAAACAGTTGTAATGCTGTTCTTTAGCGTTGGACACGAACACCTGTTAATGAGAGCTTACGTTACGTTACTGAGCTGAATTTTCGAGCAGACGGACCGTTAAATCAGCATAATAAAACATCAGAACTAGACTGATGCATTAACTCTATGCTGCGTAGCTCTCAGCTCATTTGCACGTTGATCTGGTGAGAAACGGTGGCCAGATGCACTTGTAGATCTTGACGTTAACGAGTACCTACTGCTAGTCCAGTTGTAGTACACAACAAATGCAGTTACATATTGAAGTATTTTCTCGTTTCAAAGATCCAAACTGTAGACGCTTCTGCTCGTGGTACCAGCTGTGTGTGTGTGAGGACGTACGAATCAGCAGCCTGCAGTGTGAGAGCTGTAACTGTGCTGTGAAGGTGTGTGTGTGTGTGTGTACCTGGGCAGGTGGTACAGCACCACCTCTGCACTGTGACTGTTGGCTGTTCTCGAGTGATGCTTCAGATACATCACAAACAGTTGGCCGTAACTGCAGACAGAGAGACGTAAACCAACAAGAAGAGCACAGAGAGGATTCTACAAACCACGAGGAAGAGCACAACTACATAAAACAGGTGTGATGAAACCACACATTTAAAGATCATCGAAACGTAATCGAAAAATTAACATCTCTGTGGTCTTAGTTTCACTTCCGCCTAGTGATCACTCGCGGTACTGCAGATAAAAAAAAAGAAAAAAAGAACTTTAAATCAGGCTGATTATGACTCTTCATGAGTTTTTGGATCCATGGAGGTTTTGTATTTGTAAAAATTACCTTCAGCAAAGAAAAGTGATTTAAAATGTCTAAATCATCACAATAGAAAGTCTGAAACAAAGAACAAGCGACCTCAGCAGCTCTTCTTCTTTATATGTTATTATCATTATTGTTATTATTATGGTGGGGGCGGCTACAGCACACGACACGTACGTGTTAAACCACTGAGACGTGTAAACGTGCTACCTGTACAAAATGAGGACAAATGACCCCAAATGAACATTTGATAAAGAAAAGGAACTTTTGTTTCATTAGTTTTGGCTTAGTGAAGACGCCTCCTCCCGCCATCATGAGCGCTTACATGGTTGCCATGGCGATGTCTCTCTCTGACAGACTGAGCTTGGCGGGTTTGGGGACGATTGGCAGCTCGATCTCGAACTTGGTCATCTTCGACATGGTTCCGTTCTGAAAGTACCAAACGTGTGGACGTGTCAGCAACAAACTGAGTCGGGTTTGTTTCACTGTGAGCTGTTGACCTCTCCTGAGGTCACTTCCTGCCACTGTCACTCTCAGTCTGTGAAAAAAGACGTCGGCCGTGTACAATCTAAAAGCTCCAAATCACACACACAAAGTGACAAGCTCACCCTGAAGGCGAAGGGCTGCAGGACGTTCCCCTGCACGGTGGTGGAGAGCAGGATGACGGCCGGCTCGGGACAGTACTGGTACCAGTTCACGTTAATGCTCTGACTCTTCAGCAGCTTCAGACTGCGCTTGTCTGGGAACACCTGGAGAGAGACGACATCGCTGAAAAGATGATGCTGTGACAGACAGACAATCTGCAGGAGACAACTTCCTCAACCTATGAAGATGGGAAACCTGAACATTTCTACAAAACAGGAAACAATCATCCTGAACTTTGAGGGTGGAAAACAGCGATGCAAAGATTGACCAGTGCGGAACCAGAAGTGGACGTTTTTATGGCGTGACCAGCTGTAACCTGAAATTGGCTGAGCAGCCACATCTAATTCAAACACTTCACACCAGCTGATGCAGAGCCGGTGCAATAAGGCAAGTAAAACAGAAGAGGGCAGCGATACGCCAACATAACATCTAGCCTGCCTATTTAAAAAAGAAGAAGTCCTATGCCTGCGCCCCACATCATACGCACGGTGGGCAGGCAGACACGTATGAGCTCCGCGCTCACTTTCAGACACATGCTAACATAAACATGCTGATAGTGTGGAAGTTCTTCCCTGTGAGTGAAGAACACACAGAGTGCACAATTTATAATGCATGTAAAGCCACAGCAAACCACGGGGGAACCACTGCGAAAACGTTTGGAACAACAACAACCCTACTGAGACATTTAAACCACTGTCACTCCGATGAAAAACCAGAGAGCCAAAGATAGTACTAGTGGTAGTGCTAGCCATAGCTCACCGTCAACACCAAGCCAGCAGCCTCTTCTATCTGTCTGTGTGGGAGCAGGGGAGCTACAAGAATAACATTCACTTTCAGCAGCAGTAGTGAAACAGCACTTAGAGACTAATGAAAATAAAAATAAAACTATTGATAGGTTTGGGTTAGAGTTAGAGACGGACGGATGGATGGAATCAATAAATGTTGGTATCAGCAGGTCACACCCACAAGGGCATCGGCCAAGAATATTGTAAACGGTGTATCTCTAGTCAAAAACGTCACAAAATACATTTTGTTTTAAAAATTACTCCGTTGTGGTTTTTGGTCGCTAGGAGTGATTAGCTCGACAAGGCTCTACAGCGCAACCGCAATGTGGGTTGGACTGAAAAACACTGAAATTGCCCTTTAAGCTCAGGTTACCTGGTAGAACTCTATTCCCTGGTCAGTGATGAAGACGATCTCGTTCCAGTTGGGCCAACAGAAACCCAGAACATTAGCATTTTTCGTCTGAAGAGGAGACAAGAAAAAAACCACTCCTGATTTCTCCTCACAGTTTAATACTTTTAATCTGAAAATCACATTGAATCATGGAAAGGATTCGGGAAAAGAGACAGATACTGCGACATACCTTGCATTCCTGGGTGAACTCTGTGTGGGGATAGTCGGGAATGAAGTTGATGAAATCCTGACAACAAACACAAGACCGCACGTGATCACATGATCCTTTTATTAGTTTCATTCCAAATTAGAAGAGGCAACAGTATCAAAAATGAAACTGACTCAATAAATAAATAAATTACACCATTCTGTTTTAATTTATATCTGTTTAAAAATGTTGAATTTCGTTTGGATTAAATCACCTCATAATTATTACTTTCCCCATTTAATTTATTTTTCTGGTATTACTCATTTTAAAATTTTAATATATTATTTCTGTATTACTTCTCCCTTTACATTTCCCCAAACCCACTTATTTTTGTTTGGCATTCTTTATGCAAATGAGGCACATGTCGTTCAAAGTGTGTCATGAGACCAAGAGCAGCCAATTGGGTGATTGATATTGGATCCAACAGTGTGGCAGTCCCCTCATTTACACAAGGAGGCAGACGTGCATGAAGCCAAGCAAACAAATAGAAATGTGTGGGGACTTAAATAGGGACAAAAATGTGAAGTTTTGGCACTTTCAGCCCTCCGTACAATAGAACAACAGATGCAGTTTGGACACGCAAAGTGTGCAAAACCAATAAAATCCTGCATATGAAGCTGAGTTCTGCTTCTTCTTCTGCCTTTCTGAGCCCAAACATGGACGGCGCTCTGCGTTTGCAACCCACATTGTGGTGGACGATGGATGCATCTGTGATGGAGTTAAACACACGTCTCAAGTCTTGTTTTTTATAACAAGTTAACCCTGGTTACCTATGAATTTGGATGGAATTTTCAGGTGAGGTGCCAAATGTCCTCAGGAACAATTGATGACATTGTGGTGGTGATCTGTTTTTTTTGTCTTCTATGGTGCTCTACAGTCTGTGTAAACACGACTACATCATAAACAGGAGGGTCCAGACAGGTCACGTCCAGAACAGGCTCTGTACTACTTTGAAAAGAAGCAGCAGTAAAGAAAAACAACATCGGTGACTGAACCCTTGTTCAGATGTTCTGTTAACAGGAAGTACGAGCGTCTTCCTCTACACTCACCACAGACTTGGAAGTTCTCTGAACTGCCAGGATCTTATTTCCGATGGAGAACTTGATACACTTCACTTCTCCTTTATCGTCCATTCTGTTGAAGAACATGAACATCACAAGATCACGTTTCACCTCTAGTGCAGAGAAACACAAAGTGAAGCCTTCAAAACAGATATTCCAGCACAGGCTCAGGTACCTGAAGGCAACACTGCTCTTGTCATCCAGGCCTTTGACCACCACCCCTGTGGCTCCGCCTGAACGCACCGCAAACACCTGCAGCCAGAAAACAGGAAAAAAAAAAAATATTTTATCCAATTCTTGTGTTCTCATTTAAACCCCCAAAGAGCTCTGACATGTCCAGCTCTCGTATGTTCAAGAATCACACTTCACAAACAACAGAACTACACCAGATTCAGATTCCAAAAAGATAAATATTTTTAGATAATGAATCAATTAAGATAAAAATGCTATGAGGCTGATTTCACCAAAGACAAAATACAGGTGAAACAAAACAAAGACGATACAATTTCCAAAAGCCCAACGTTCCTTATTCACTAACAAAGAGAAGCAGCCAATAATCACATCAGAGACACGAGATCAGCCAATATTGGTCATTTTTGAAGGAAATCACAGTCATGATCAACTTTATCTCGACTGACTTTCACATAACTCACTTCGTTTTCTGTAAAACCTGTAATAATCACATTGATTATTCTGCAACCTGAAACACCTCTTAATAGTTCAAAACTTCGCTGAAAAGCCAAAATGTTAACAAGTGTGTTGTGCTCATCTGAGAGCGGTTTGGCCTTCTCTCTAATCAAACAACGCATCCATTTTTATCGATTACTTATGTCGTAGTTATGATTGTATGGAGTTAAACTCACTGAACAGGTGACACGAACATGTACAGTTTCTCTCCAGACCCAGTGAGCGTCAGCCAGCGAACCGGCTAACTACGCTACTCGGCACAACAATGCTAACTAGCTTGGGGAGCTCACCTGCTTGTTGGCCTCGTCGAAGAAGACGTTGTTGACGCTGGAGGCATGTTCAAACTGCACCGGGTTCTCACACAGCTCCAGGTAATGTTCCTCACTCATCCTCACCCGCTTTCAGCCCGCTTTCGGCCCCCGCTCGGCGTCCCGACAGCAGCAGTGGAGCAGGAAGACTTCCGCTTACCGAGCGGCAGGCACACTTCCGCTGCGCCGCTTCACAATAAAATCGGAGCTGAAGTTTTGTAAACGGGCGCTTTAATCAACATCACGTGAACGAATGTGGAGATTATTAACTGGCCTCAACTCTTAATGAAAACATTAGACACAGTGACTTCAACAGGTAGTCGAAGTGATGCAAGTTATCGAATAGTTAATTAAATAAATTGCACTATTTGGAGTAATTGTTTTCTCCTGCGAGGTTTTAATTGGTCCCATCTTCAATTCAAGCTGCATTTAGATGCTTGAACGACTTCGTCTTTCTCTCCTGAATCCATGTCTGTTCTTTATTTTTTACAGTTCTTCATAGGGTCTGTTAAGCTTTTCAGAGATGCAGTGTGAAATTTGCTTTACAGTCAAGATAGCCTTCCCTCTCTTCCTTGATTTAAAGAGAACATTTCAATTGTGCAATGTAAGGACTAATAAGACAAACTTACATCGAATTGGATTATTAGTTCATAGTCATTTAAGTTCAGTCACAAGTCTTTGTGACATTTATTTTGAAATCTTTTTAGGTACTGGCAAATTACCCAGGACAATATATTTGTTAAAAACGAATTTTTTTTTTTTTTTTAATTAAATGTGTCCAAAATTTGGCACCAAGTTAGTTGGCCATGCGCGTGGCGAAATGCTCTTACTTTGAAGGAGTCGGGTCGGAAATTGTTTTTGACGCTAGAGTCATGTGACGGTCATGTGTGTTTAATAGAACAGAACAGCACTGATACCTTTCGTTTTTTTTTTTTTACATTTTCACATAAAAGAAAAAGCAGACAGTTTATTTATTCGTCTTTTATTGACGTTTATCGTCACTGCTGGCCTGCATAGTGTTCAGCAAAACGTCACATTTTTAAAGCATTATGATCAAAAACATTAGTCTTCCTGCTTCCATAATCTCTCCACACAGAACCAGACTGCGAACCTTTCACCCCTCCCATGTGACCGCTGACAGACCACAAACCGACCCACAACAAGGACTGTTTTGTTCGAGCGCACCCTCGAAATGAGGCAGAAAAAGAAAATCTGACTGGCACAAAAACATAGTTTGAATTCACTCAGAACTGAAATGTCAACAATGATTAAAAATGAGGAAAAAAAGAAACTGGCATGAGAATCAAAATATTTCAGATGATTTCCAACCGGGAAACGAGATGAGAAACACCAAACGGTAAAGATGCAGATTGAAGGATAATTTGGTCACCAAAATATTCAGAATCTTATTTCACAAAAAGTCTTGTTAGTGTTTATCAGTTACATAATCACTACTGATAACAGCTGCTTTGGACTAGTTAAAACTGATCCAGACGTTAATTTAGTCCATTTCATCTAAAATGGTGCTGACTGATAACGTTTCATTCTGATGATACGTGCACCTTAATGACGCCGACGTGTCTCCAAACTCAGCTATTATTGTTGGTCACTTTAATCCTTCTCATGTTCTCAGTTTTAGATATCTCAAGTTCAGACTGGTCAAAATCAAGTCAAATGACTTTTACTATGTTGAAAATCGACTGAAGATGTCAAAATGTTTCAGATGTTTTACGTTAATCTTTGAACAGGTCAAACTCATATTTTGATGAGATGTTATTTCCACTAGTGGAAAGTAATTTTGATCGAATTAAATGTAAATATTTTTGGGGGTGTTACTATAACCGACAAATGCCGTCCACATCAGTAACAATGATAATGCTCAAGCATTTTTCTGGCTATTCTCATCCATCATCAGAGCGCCTTCTAGTGGGCTGTGGAAACACTGCAGCTCAATGGAGGTTGGTTGCTGGGGGCGACTGGGGGCTCATCAGTCCATTCTGGAGTCACTTTAAAAACAGTGAGCATTTCTGACCCCCATAGGAAGGGAAATAGTGATTAATTTGAAAAAAAAAAAAAAAAATCCCTTCCTCATTAGTCCCGATTATTGTTTTGTTCTTACCGATGTCGTCTGTGATGACCGATGGGACACTAGTTTATTCTGACTCATACTAGACTGGATGAGATTGGTCTTTAAGAGCGGTGTTTCAGTTAGGTGTTATTGTTATTCGTTATCATCGTTATTGTTCAGCAGTGCCGACGCTTGACGCGATGACTCAGCATTAGTGGAAACCGTGACGCTGACATCGCTCAGCCTGTTTTCTCGCCTTCTCAGCGAGCCAATATTGTGATATGATGAGTGCTGGACGACACGGTTGTATTTTGAGAGCACTCAGCACATTTGAGTGGGTCCGAGGTGACTTGGAGTAGTCCTGTAAACACACATCACCGGTCTGCAGCAGTTTGACGTCTGCTTACAGACAAACTGTACGCCCACTTTAAAGAAGCTGCAGTTTCTTCACATGTGCTGGGATCAGCATCTAGATGTTGGGGTTACTATCTGGCTTTAGTTAAAACAGCCCAGCTTGTGTTCTTGGTGTGGACGGCCTGCAGTCGGTTATCGTTCTGCTTGTGTAGATTCATGTATGTACATGTGCCACCTGCACTGCCGCGTCATAAAACTCTTCCCGCCCTCATTTCTCCAAGAGGCCCCTTCAGGACCTGGAGTGACGACTCCGTCCAGGTGTGGCTGTGACTCTCACAGAGACGGACCAGAATCAGCAGGCCAACGTGATCAGCTTGAGAAAACCCTGCCGGTGCCTCGCAAGGCGCCCTGACCACCGACAGGAGGCGGTCTGTGGGTGGGGTCAGGGTTGGAGAGGGAGACACCGGCTCCTCCTCCTCCGTTCATCTCCTCTGTACAGCATTACTGTGAAGAGAGAGCGTGGCAGGAGGGGGCGTTAATCGTCGGCGTCAGGTTTTAAAGGCGGGTCGCCATCTTCAGAGGCCACGGGGAACGTCTTCTTCGCTCGTTTCTGCACGTGGTCCTCGTTCCTCTTCTCCAGCACCACGATCTGCCCCAGAGCAAGACATCATTTACTCGAGACAAGCAGGTTTCTGCGAGTAACTCTCGCCACACCTGCGAGCGCGTACCTGGCTGATGAACTCGGCCTCGTCCTCGGCGCCGACGGGGATGTTCAGTCCGCTGACGGCGTTGAAGAGCTTGTACGCGCTCATCGCCTCACTCACGCCCCTCTTCTGGAAGAACTGTGGAAAACCACAAATCCCAACCACCTCTGTTCATGTTAGGAAACTAAACCCTACTAGCACAAAAGCTGGTTCCAGTTTTACTTCACAACCATTAACTACAAATGTCATTAAAGAGAAGCTTAAAGTTTGTTCATGACTTAAAAAAACCTCCCGTGAAGTAAAAAGTGACAAACATTCAGAGAGGAGGGGCTGAGATGTGAGCTACCGTGGAAACGTTCCTGCAGTCTCTGAAGAGGAACTCCAAGCCGTGAGGATGGTTGGGCTCCACGGACTGACTGACATCGATCAGCCACACCTACAACACACAAAGAATCTCATGTGACTCAAAATGTAGAAGTGTAAAACTCAACGACAGATCGTTCATCTGAACCAGCCACAGCTGCAATGCACATATATTAGTATTATTATTATTGCATTCTAGTACCATATTGTGATTCTGCTGGACTGTCGCCTGTCAGAGATCTTTAGTTTTGTCTTGTGTCACAATACGTTTATGGCTCTGAATTGTGTCTGGACAGATGCCTCCTCTCTCCGACCGCAAAACAAATCTGCCTACAGGTACAAATGCAGTCAATCGAGTCAATGACGGTGAAGTGTCATGTGATTCTTGGACAAGTTTTTAGTTGGCCCAACCTGAACATGAATATTGACGGAACCAATGAGATTGGTGGATTCATATAGGAATTATTTAAAAGGGAACAGAAGCTCTTCTTGTTTTGTTGGTATTTTGGGAGAGAAAGTGAAGACTATTGAGTTTTATCAGCAGTAGGTTCAGAATTGACTGAATTTATAACACAAGAGCCTGTTTGGGATGTTAGAGAGCAGCTGGTTGTTTCTCATCTCCCTTTCACATTGGACAGAAATCCCACTGTACTGCCACCTCCCAATATGGAAGGTCACAGTGAACTCTGACCTCCACAATTTAACGAATTCAACCTCCAGTCCAAATGTAGGTTTGTGCCAATTTTGAGAAAAATCCCTCAATGAATTGTTGACATGTATGCTCACAAGATTTCAGGTCAGATCCAAAGTCTGTGGCTTTGAACCGAGTTTGTTTAACGTTCACATGTGTGGGCCACATGATGCTGCAGGGACCTTTAACCTCCACATTTTAACGGGGTCGTCCTTGAGTCAGAGTGGACGTTTGTGTAAAGTTTGAAGAAAATCCCTCAAAGTGTTCTCGAGCTATGGCGTTTAAAAGAAAAGATGTATGAACGGACAACCTGAAAACATCAACTCAAAACTCTGTTGTTCCTTTTTACAGTACTTAAGTAGACTGTATTTTTACTTTCAACTCTGACACCAGGATGTTCATTTTTACTGCAACTGTGTACCAGTTTAGAGAAGAGGGGAGAGTAGAAGATGACGGGTCGTACCTTTCCTTCGTGCCACAGCATGTTGTATTCACTGAGATCAGCGTGAACCAGGTTACATTCCTGATACAACCTCTGCATCAGCTGCAGACACACAGAAGTTCAGTTGAAGTCAGAGCACTTATGCAAAAAAAGCCATCTTTATGTATTATCTGTACCAGGCAATGTTCTCCACTTGTCCTATTTACTGTACCTGGACACCTTTTCTACTGAGTATTTAACCGTGAACATGTACAACCCTGTTCCCAAAAGGTTGGGAAGCTCTCTGAAGTGTAAAAAGACACAGACTGTGACAAGTAAAAGGAGATCTGACAGTTACTGAGGCTGACTGGCAGCAGGTTAGTGATGATCGGGTTCGAACGAGCGTCCAGAGAGGAGCAGTGGAAAAATGCACTGACGGATAGTTTAACTATTTTATGCCACTGATATAATGATATTACAGCATAAACTTTCAATTATCAACAATATTCAACATAGGAATTTGAAAAAAAACTTTAAATATGCTGAATAAATAAAACAAAAACAAAATAAACAGCACACAGCCAACAACAAGAAGAAAAAAAAAAACAGATCCCATTGTTATAAAACATTTGGCAGAGGGCTGTAGAATCATTCCTTAATGAGGAGTATAGTGAGGATAGTATAGTATGAGTATTCTGCTCAGTTGTCTCTCAGTGCAGCGTAACAACACAACACGAAGACAAATGCAAAGTGCTTGACATAAAGTAAGGTTAGGACTCGTCCTTTTAAAGCACCTCTGGACATCACTGAACCCTCATCCACAAACTTAACAACTATGCACAGGAACCAAGACAAAGAGACATTGTGCTTTTCGGAAATTTTCTCATATATGCTAGAAAATCAGTTACATAAATAAGCAGCAGACATTTGCTCGAAGCTAAAAATCCTCAGACAGGTGTAATGTCCACTGTCTATATGAACAAAGGCAAAGCTTCTTCAACAGGTGTCGTCCCAACCTGTATTGTAACTGCTGTGAGGAGGGAGCACCAGCACGTTTGCCCTGTGGGGGGGGGGGTTAAGGTGGGGGGTCCCTCTGGGGTGGCAGTGTTTTATAATGGTCCCAATGCCATCTGTCACCTGGTTGTACAAGGCAGGAAGAGCAGTTTGGCTTTTCCTTCTGCAGCATCTCTCTAAAGGCCGTCTTTTCCAGCGTGTGGAACAGCTGCATGTCTTTGGCTATAGAACGAAAATAATGCTATCTGTGAGCACGGTGATGTTTGAAGCGTCGGGAAAATCCATCAAGGACACCAAAACGTCAGGAAGGGTGGACTCTCCCAGCCCAGCTGGGAAAACTGGGCCGTTATATTTTAGATGCATTTTCAGGTTAGTTACATTGCCTGTTTCCAAACAAAGTCGATATACTGGCTCATTCTCATTACTGGGCACAGAGGGACAGAAGCAGCCTGACAGGCTGAAATGTTGGTGGCTTCAGTAAACAAATACTCCTGTAAATGATATATCGAGGCATGCAAATTATCGCGTTCATCGTTTAAATCTTACAATAAGTCAATATAATAATTATTGTGACAGGCCTACTGCAAAGAATTTATAGATTTCAGGCCGTCACACGGTACAGCCTTGAAAACGGACATGTTCCTGAAGTGACATCGCTGTGTGGCCTCAAGAACATTCCCAAACATTCTGTGGTCTGATGAGCCAGAGCAATGCTGGAGAATGCAAGCACGTTTTGGAGCAACATAAGGTTCCAAACAGACAAAGGCTTTTCTCAGGGAAGATCAGGCTTATTGCAGCAACATAGCAAAAAACCACATCATGGACTTATTACAACTACACAGCTCTGCAGTGAAGGAGTCCAGGTGCTAAACTGGCCTGCCTGTAGCCCCAATTTGTCACCAATTGAAAATGTTTGGTGCATTATCAAACTTCAAGTACAACAAAAGAGACCTTTTTTTCAAACAATTATATCTAAATATTGTCCATGTGCTAGACAGGGTTGTACATAACATTCAGAACTTTTAGACTAACCATCTTATACTGTGGAGTTCATGAATATTTTTATAGTCTGAAACTTAAATACGGGCTTGTTTCAGTCACATTTCTGTGTACGTACATAGCGACAATCCAGACTTCTTGTTTTCAAACATATCACATGTAAATGCAGTATAGCACGTACATGTAGAACCTGGTAGAAGGCGTTGTTCATGTCGTCGGAGCTCAACACGACGTCCTTGAGTTTGGGAGCGGGGACGTGGTCTTTCCCGATGAATGACATCACCAGGATATGTTTCTTCAGCAGCACCACCTCCGGACAGGAAATCTCTGCCTTCTTCATCCTAAACCAACACATTCATTCCTTCAATCTCTGTTTGCGTGTCAAGCTCCTTCTCTGCTCCTACAGATCCACGTTCTTCATGCAGCGTAATGATGTCAAACACAAATCCTTGACAACACCATCCTCTGCCTGGGTAGGAGGAACGGCGAGTCGGAGACAAAGTTTGAGGCGCACCGACGTGACGGCAGGTTAGAATACGAAGAAATGAATATTTTTGTGTTTTGTCACATCTGCAGATCAATGCCAACATAAGCTGACACATACGTCAGTGCATGTAGCGTTTTAACTCAAGCCCAATTGATATACAGTTTGGCCGAAATTGGCCTATCGCAGATATGTTATCAATATCAATAAAGGTAAAGAACAATACAGAAAAGGATGCTCGGGGTGATTTATGATTATTACATTTTCAGTGCACTGCGCTCATTAAAGACTGGCTCTGTTTTTAGTTTACGGACAGATGTGTGAAGGGGGAAACACGCCAGCAGCACAGCAGCTGCACCGGTCGGCGGCAGTTACCTGGTCAGGTTGTGCATCTCCTTCTCGGCCCACAGACGGATGATTTTCCGTGGGTTCAGTTTGCTGAAACGGTCTCTGAAGCGATAGTCGTCCTTAATGTAGCGGTCCCGGTTCTTGAACTCGTTGAGCGTCGTCTTGAACACCTTCAGCACCACCTCGTCTGGAACGGGCTGCTCCTCCAGGCTGAAACACACACACACACACAGGATTTTCTCATCTCGCTCGGCCAGCAAGGCTTCTCTTCAAGGTTCTTCAGGACGTCCTCCTGCGGCACCCACCTCCCTCCGTCAGC
>KV751389.1:243496-286274 GCA_001698575.1 Mola mola | reverse complement strand
AGGCCAACGGACGTCTGAGCGGCAAGCGGGAATAGCTCAAGGAGACGCCAACATTGCAGCTTAAAGGAGAATCGACCTAAACCCCGTGTATGGAGGACGATCAAGGCCGAACGTCGTGAGGGGACAAAAAGGTTTTTCATTGAGCACTTTGAGGAAAAAAGATGAAACACTAAAAATAACGTTGACATATAATTTTGATGATAGAGTTGAAATGTGGAAAAAAAAAGACAAAACGTCAAGAAAAACATGAAATGCAAACTGGGGGTTAGTAGGTTAATTGGTCACTCTAAATTGCCCGTAGGTGTGAATGTGAGTGTGGATGGTTGTTTGTCTCTATATGTCAGCCCTGCGATGAACTGGCGACTCGTCCAGGGTGACCCCGCCCTCGCCCCAAGATGCGGAGATAGGCCCCACCCCCCCCCCCCTTCTTCTCTACATTTCGTATTTTATCTCAACATTTCAACTTATTTTCTCTAAGTGCATAATGGAAAATCTTCATCTTTTCAAGATTTTTACCTTCTGCGTGGTCCTAATCATCTTCCGTACTGAAATTTCCACAAAAAAACGTTTTTTCCCCCGTTTTTCTTTGAATGTGATAACGTTTTTACAGTTTTTAACTGTAAAGGTACTGTTTCTGCTTCCTGTCACTGACACGTCCAGCCGTTCCCAAATGAATTATTAGAAACTGGAAGAAGGACGTAAAAGAAACTTCACTATGGTGAAATGATCGCCCTTTTTCTTTTTCCTTTCTGGCACAACAACAATCCCACCGTTTTAGGTCTTTGATTTTAAAGGCACCAGGCTAACTGTTCCACCAGAGTGACACATTTCTGCGGACGCGTCGTGCTGTTAAGGACAGGAAATGATCACCTTTAACCTCGACTGTATCAGCGGGAAAGATTGTTTTTACTGAATTTATCTCAATTGAGGATTGTGTATTAATGTTACAAGTATTACTGTGCTGCAAAAGACGTGACACACTCGGCCAGCTGGATCTTCCACTAATGCGACGAGAGTAATTTTAATTTCTGTCTAAAGTCGGACCACCTCTGAGGCAACAACCTCACTCACGGGGAAGAACGCGTTCTTCTTCTCGTGCATTGTTTGTAAAATTAAAAATGGCCGAGTGTGTGGCTGTTTTTCACAGCGCGTTTGACTCATCAGCAGGGCTTCACTGAGCAGTGATCCGTTCTCCACGCGACTGTATTTCCTTTCAATGAATGTATAGAAGTAAACATTTACACCAACACCAGCCTGTTGTCTTTCATTTGACAGTGGGGATTTTATTTTGAAAGGAAACATTAAAGGAAAAACAATCCCCAAACACATTTATTGTTTGTTAAATCCAGATTTCACGAACTCTCAGAGGGAAATAAACTTCACTACTGAATTCTATTTGTCTGACCGATTCTGTTGGTTGATATGGTGATTGATAATCAATTATTTTAATTGATTTTCATGCGAAACATATCAGTTGTAGCTTTGCTGTTATTCCTTTTAGCTTTAGCCTTCGTCTGTTTCTATGATATAGCGGAGTGGGGCCTGTTAGCGTTAGCCTCAGTCTGCTAGCTGAGATCATGACCTCAGACTGGTTAGCCTGTGTCCGTTAAGTGATATGTTATACAGAATATATGAGGACCAGTTAAACACAAACAACAAAAAAACAATCTGGATGTCAAAGGAACAAACACAATTCAGCTTTACATTTTTTTTTATTATTTCATATAAATATAAATCATGTTTTACATCATATTGTGTTTCTTCGTTGCTGTGCAAAAGTGATAAAAAGTGAAAACTGAACTCAGTGGTCTAAAATTAAGCCTCTTTCAGATCTCGTGTACTGAAAGCAAATAAAGATGGCCGACATGAGAGCTCCAGAAGAGTGAAGCCAACAGCTCTGGATGGCCCCCTGGTGGCTGGCTGCAGTATAATTCATAAACCCCTCCCCCTGATGCTAGCAGATGGGACATGGGCCAAACTAAAAAAATCAAAGAATACATTGAATTTTCTGGTTTGTCACACTTTAGGTAGTTTTTGAACATGTTGATTTTTCTGATCAGTTTGGTTTGGATTAGTTATCTGATGTTACTTAAAGGTGGTGAAACATCATGATTGACAGCTGAGTAGGTGGGTGTATGAGCAGGAAGTACACTCCAAATGATGTCACCAGTGCATAAAGTTAAACACCCTTAATACGTTATCTGTTTTAGTGTTTTAAAGGAACAGTTCACCCGAAAATGAAAAGGTGGCTTTTCTTTGTTCGACAAAACTTTTCTGGAGCTTCACATATTAACAGTGACTTTAGACTTGCTAACCCTTTTATCTTAGCGGAAAAAGAGACGATTTCAGCCTTGAAAAGGCATCTAGGCAAAGCAAATAACATCTCTGCAAATCCATTTGGGATTTTGGTGCTGTGGGGGCCATATGGAACCATGTTGTGTCTTTTTCCTTTTATCATGTTTCTAAACAAGCCCCAGGCTTCTTCCTCAGCTGTTTAGCAGAATAATGAAGTGCTGTGTGGTCGGGAAGCTCCAGAGATGTTGGTGGATGGTGGAGAAATGGGTCAGTGGGACGGTAACAAACTCACCATGAAGGCATCATGTGACCGTCGCGTCTTTACATTCAGGAAAATGTCCATCATTCCAAAACGGGTGTGGAAGTAGAGTTTGGAGTCCATGTCAGGATTCCCACGACTGCGTGAACCCTGAACCCAGTCAGTCCAGGAGGAAGCGGGTACCATAAGCCTTTGGTTCGTCTTCTGGGGAAACGTCCTGTCAGTAGTAACTTTATTCCTCCATCCTTCACTCCAATGCTTTGATCCTTCCAAAGTCTTCAACGGTTCACCGCCGTCACGGCGGCTTTAGCAGTTTATCCACAGAAGAAGAGTCAGCTCTTTCCTCACGGCGCCCCGCCCCGTGTTTTGGATGGTCTAAATCGGGCTCAACGTCTGCCGCTGGTTCGGCGTCAGCTCCGGGTGCCACACGTCCACGATGAAGATGAGGCGGTAAGTGTCGGCGTCCTGCCACACCTCGTGCTCGAAGGAGTCATCGAAGATTAGGACTTTCCCCTCCTGCCACTCCCTGACGCACAGAGGAGCCAGAGTTAGCATGCCAGCGGTGCAATGCATTCTGGGTGAAGGACTGACATGTTTTCAATGTGTCAAATAGCCAGTCAGGCCAAATCATCTTTTGAGTAACTATGAAATTTTCTTGTTTGCTGGAAAACTTCAAATCAGACCCAGAAAAAACAGAGAGGGGAAGATTGGGAAGGAAACAAGGAGAAGAAAAAGAGGAAATAAAGAGAGGAGATGTGTGAGGAGGTTAGAGGAGAGGAGAAAGGGAGGTGAGAAGACAAAAAGAGGAGTCAGTGACAGAAAGTGTGAGATGAAATGAGTGAAAAGGTAGTTGAGGAAAGGAAACAAGTAGAAGAGGAGAGGAAAGAAGGAGAGCAGAAGAAATGGAGGGAGAGGTGGAGGCGTCTGGCACCTGGTCTGGTCGGTGCAGCGGATCCTGCAGCCCTGTTTGGGGATGACGAGACCCAGGTGCATCCTCAGTCTGCAGTTGGTGGGACCAGTGTGAGGCCACACGTGAGTCCCCGGCTGCATGACGGAGAACTTAATCTGACACACACACGGACACACAGACACGGATTAGAGGCAGCGCTCGGATCAGATTACTAACCAGCGTTTCCTGCTTCAGAGGGTAAAAGCGCAGGTCTGATCTCTCCGGCGGCAGTTTGGGTATTTTTAGTGCTCAGGTCTTAAAACAGCAGACGGACAGTAGCTAAAGGTGTCGGGGTATCAGGTAAAGATAATGTACTTTATTTGCGCATCATACAATTAAAATATCTGCGTTCACTCGTTGTTAAGGAGGAAAATCCCCCTTGGGTAGCTCAAACTAGTTTGGTCCTGTAATCATAAACACTGACCTGAAGCTCAATCGTGAGGCTGATCTGACATGGGGAGACATTAAGACCTGTCCAGATTCAACAGAGGAGTGTGAGTACCTGTCCTCGTTTGCAGCCTGTGGCTTCAGAGTATCTCTCCAACAGCGAGCAGGTCTTTGGGACACCCTGACAAGAATTCCCAACTTTTTTCCCTAAACAGACAAAAATAAAGTCCAACCTCATCGAAGATGAAGCAACAATGAATATTATCAATGAATATAAGAATCATTCTGTTGTTTGTTTTTTTCAATTGACAATCAAACCGACTAAGTACCAACTACTTTGTTGATAGTTGGTAACTACGGAGGACTCGGACCATCTCCTATCGAGGTACAACGTGGTATGGAGGCGGGACGGGCTTTTACATCAGAGCAGCTGATATTTCACATTCAAACAAAAACAACCACCCGTTCATCCTTCCATTACCTTGAACCAAATGACTTTGGCACATTTGCGTTTGTACCTTGTTGCCAGAGTGTGTACTGGCCCCACTCTCCTTTCTCTCTCAGGTTCTCTTCCTCAGGTATGAACAATCCGGTGTTTTGATCCATCACAGCCAGAGCTTCGTCCCGGATCGTCTTCCAGTTCCTCTCCAGCGTCTGAAGAGAAACAACGCTCCGATTTGGTCCAAGAATTACTGACGTAAGAACTTTGTACATGTGTAAACACGCTGGGACGCGTCACCTTGACTAGGTCAGTGTATCCCGTCTCTTTGGGTGTCCACCAGGGCTGAGCTCTCAGACCGTCCACGTTGTACAGTGATCGCTGCCACACCGAGGCAAAATGGCCACGTTTGTGACCCAGCTCATACCAGTGGTAGGCCTGGAGACGCAGAGAGACACGGACTGACAGATTATTCCTCGCCTCAGCTGCAGGAGCAGCCGTGTGTGTTCGGGGTAACTCACACTGCTGTCTCCGACCCTCTGCAGGGCGTCTCCCAGGTGGAAATAAAAACGCCCATCGTCCGTCCCTGGCTCACCCGTCTCCAAACCTTCCTGGAGACATAAAAGACGGTGCTGTTCCTTGATGTTGGTTTACTTGAACTTTAGTACCCAGGTTACTGCTGGATTTTAGAATCTGTCAGATTAAAAGTGATTTACAAATAGTGTAGTATAACCCTGACTTTTCCTGGCCTCAACTGTCTGCACATGGAGGACTAAGACTCGGAGAGGAGCACAGCTGTGATGGGCACGATGACAACACAATACTGACATGCACTCTTTTACCTTCAGGTATGGTATACTCTCTGCTATCTTGTTCTCGGACTTCAGGATGAAGCCATAGTGAACCTTTGCAAAACCGTCGTTAGGGGCAAATGCCAGGACCTGCAGGTGAGATGTCAGACAAGAAAGAGGTGAGGAGAACAACATGAGAGGACGTGGTATGTTCGGTAAAACTATCAGCACACACCTCTTCATACACTTTCTTGGCACCCTTGTTGTCCCCAAGCAACAGGTGGGCGACGCCCAAGTCGTTTTTCAGACCGATGTCTTCAGGAAAGATCTGAGTCAGCCTCTCCAGAGTCGCCAGAGACCCTCGCATCCGACCTGGGATGGAGACATGTACAACTCGATTGAGAACATTGTGAACGTTGCTCTCATAGTTCAAAACTAGGTGCGCGTCTGACAGAGAGTTAGAGGGGGTTAGTTTGAGTATTTGTGCTACCAAGGAACTGCTGTCTCTCAGCTCGTCTCTTCAGCGCGGCGCGCAGGAGGTCGGGCGTCACGTCTGGAAGCTCAGCAGCGTCTCTGTAGCTGTTGATGGCTCTCTGCAACATGTCGTTGCTGCGCAGCTTCTCTGCCAGGTCATCTTCTGTCTGCCGCACACATAACAACAAGTAACATAGGCTGCTGGAGTATCAGTACCAGTATCAGTACCAGTTCACTGTCCTGCTGCGCCCTACCTGGGCTTTTCCGTAGCGAGCGCGGGGGCTCTGAGGATGCAGCTGCACCAGCGTCTCAAACGCTCTCAACGCCTCCTCCAGTTTGCCCTGACAGGAACAGGATACATACATGAACTCATCGGTCATCTGTGGTCACTTTAGCTCAAACCAACAGGACGATCGTACTACAGCGTTATGTCACCATTTAAAGACAATTTAATGAATTCCACTGTACCTTCTTGCGAAGCTTCTCTGCAGCATCGATCTCTGCTTTAATGGTTTTATCGAACTTGCTCAACAATTTCGGTTTCTTCTTCTTTGCTGGATTGAAGAAAGAACAAAAAAGAGAACAGAAATAAAACGAGGTAGCTGAGCTTTGCATCTATTTGCTTAAATCTTTATCAGTTTGTACCTTTTTGTTTGGGCGTCTCGTCAGCCTGTTTCTCAGCTCTTCCTGTCACAACAGACATTTCGCTCACATATATGGATCATTATCAGGTCAGAAAAAATGATTTAAAAAGCATATGATTAGTTCAAAGTATACTGACAGTGTTGTTCATCGGTGTTTGTGCTCAATTGGTTAAAGCGGTCAAATGGGACAAGAGCAAAACTAGAAGCACGAAGTAGATGTCAACTCATTTATTTCTAAAGATGATCTCTGTCATTTTAGGTAGCTCTTATCAGGTTGACATCTGTTCATTTCCTAGGGGGGTGAAACCACTGAGAACGTCTACTGGACACAAATTTAAGGATTAATTTCTGAGACTCTTGCAAGAGAAAAAAAATGTCTTTACATTAAATGCAGATCAATCCTCTGGGGAGCAGTAATACGATAAGAAAGTCGTGAAGAGTTCTCCAGCAGTGAGTGCCTGTGGCTCTACTGTCAGCTCACTATGGACCGCTAGATGGTGCTTGGTGCTAGATGGTTTACTGCTGTGTTTTATTGTGCCGTGTACATGCAAATGCAACAACTAAACACACCAGGGCCGGTTAGCTCAGTTGGTTAGAGCGTGGTGCTAATAACGCCAAGGTCGCGGGTTCGATCCCCGTACGGGCCACAAGAGTTTTGTAACAAACTTGGGCACGTTATAAGATCTTGAGTCCTGTCACAGATTAATGACACAGCACATACAGCCTAAAATATAAAGTTGCCTAAGCAACACAGGGGCTCCTGTTTGTCCACCAGCCCTATAAGAGACATTTGTGTCATCCATATTTAGTTTCTCTTCTTGTCTCACTGGAACTACGGATTGGATGGTGATCGCCACACATGTTTCAGGAGTACTGCTCTGTTTAGTGCGAATACATAAGCTTTCTGAAAATGTACATCAGTATGGATGAAATGAAGGCAGAGTCCGGACAGAAGGCTCCGTCTGTATCCGTACTTAATGTTTAGCATATATGAAACTTATGAATATATACATATAGCAAGGTAATTTGAAGATGTACTTTTTAAAGTTTTAGACACTAAAATATCAGGAAATAGAGCATATTCATTTGCGTACAGTCACAACAAAGATCCGATCTCAAGTGTAGATGTACGTTAGTGCCTCAGGTGAACAGGTGCAAAAGCTCGGTGGCCTGTACAAGGATCAAACTGGCGTTATTAGCGCCACGCTGTAACCAACTGAGCTGACTGACCCTGACGAACAGCAGTCACCAAGCAGCACAGCTCAGTTCGGGTCAGTACGGTACACGTGGGAACGGTAGACTCAATACAGGTGTGCGTTTCCATTGGTAACCATACCATTACCTGGTGGGCAGGCTACCCTGACCGTCGCAGGTTGGAGATGATTCTGTCAACCAATCACCAGACTGTGATGAGTCTAGCCCCCCCATTTATATCACAGGATAGCTCTGGTTGATACCCCAAGCGAAGAGTGACAAAACTGTCGCAGTATGGTTCACTATTTAAGGAAAAAACAAAAAAATGTGGACCGTACCAAAAGAACTGAACGAAATGTGTGGAAAAAGGTTTAGGTTGACCCATAGGTTGCTATGATGAAAGCCACAGAAAGTAGGGAGCAGTAAT
This sequence comes from Mola mola, assembly GCA_001698575.1. Taxonomy (NCBI): domain Eukaryota; kingdom Metazoa; phylum Chordata; class Actinopteri; order Tetraodontiformes; family Molidae; genus Mola; species Mola mola. Next base: position 278,415 of record KV751389.1, on the reverse strand, counting down.
ATGATAAGAAAGTCCTGAAGAGCTCTCCAGCAGTGAGTGCCTGTGGCTATACTGTCATCTCACTATGGGCCACTAGGTGGTGCTGTTTGCTGCTGGCAGAGGGGATCTGAGCTCTGTTTTATTACCGTGTGTTGATGCAGTTTCATCCTGGTACACAAAGGAGGTATAACCTCCAGAACAACCCCGTATCCATGGCAAATCGTGCCGCCCGAGTGGCAGCCTGTTGAGTTTGCATTTTCATAACCTTTCTAACTTTTTCTTTTTCCGTTGACTAGTGTCCATTGCTGTGGAGACCAAATTCCAGTTGCTCTCTGGGGTCTTTATCCAGTTTTTATTTATCTTTTCACTCATCTCTAGTCTGTGAGTCCATGGATAGACATGGCCCCTATTGTTTACAGTAGGGATCAGCTATTAGCGCTCCGTAACAAAGTGCTGCGGCTGGAGGAGCGACCCAGTATCCCTGGAGGTTGAAGAGGACATGGCGGGGGAGCCGTTCTGGAGCTGAGCGCTGCAATGGGAGGAGAGTTTATCGACCTGCTCTTCAGTCCGTCATTATGGGGAACGGGAGATCTTTCCCCAATAAGATAGATGAGTTGACGGCGCTGACCCGGCATCAGAGGGATTCAGTGACCGGGCAGCCCCCTGGAGTTTACTGAACATGGCTGAACACGCTAATCAGACACGACAGTCACGCTGGATGAATTTACCCTCATAAAGGAGGACAGGACAGAGAGGAGTGGTAAGAGGAAAGGAGGGGGACTGGCAGTGTTTGTGAATGATCAATGGTGTAGGTCTTGGCACATCACTATTAAAGAGCAACGCTGGTGTAAAGACATCGAACTGTTGGCGGTTAGCATGAGGCCCGACTACCTGCCACGGGAGTTCTCACGCTCCATCGTAATGGCTGTGTGTACCCCCCGCAGGCTGCAGACACTGAACCCTCAGGCCCTCCGGGGACTTTAATCGTGCCTCTCTCTCCTCCATCCGTATCCTTACTTACTGTTAAGCATAAATGAGACTTAAGGATATATACATATAACAACGTAATTTGAGCGAACAGGCGCAGAAGCTTGGTGGCCTCTAAAAGGCTCAAACCTGCGTCATTACCCCCATGCTCTAACCAACCGAGGTGTCCCCCGGGAAGACCTGATCACAACCTGGTTCATCTCCTGCCTGTGGACCAGCCCAAGGTAAACAGGCAAACAGCTGTGTCCTGCACAGTGACGAGATGGTCTGATGACACCAACAAGGTATTGAAGGATTGTTTCAACACAACCATGTGGGATGTATTCAGGGACCCTCACGGGGAGGATATTGACAGTCTGTCAGAATGCATAAACAGCTAAACTATTATCCATGAGGAGAACACTACGGTGTTTCTCCAATGACAAACCCTGACATAAAGGCTCTCTTGAGGGAGAAGAAAGGGCTTTTAAGTCAGGAAACAAGGACGAGCTGAAGACTGTTCAGATAGAGCTCAGGAGGAAGATCGGAGAGGGGAAAGACGGATACAGGAGGAAGATGTAGAAAGGGATGCAGCAGAACAACCTCTGTGGAGTTTGGAGAAGCCCGAAAACCATCTCAGGCCACAAACTACCAAACATCCAGGTTGCTGGGGAACAACAGTGGGTAATAATAAATAGTAGTAATAAAGACCACTGTGAGACAATAAAGGCATTACCTTATCGTATTGTGGACTATCTGACCAACCGCCCACAGTATGTGAGAACCCGGGACTGTGTGTCTGACCGAGTTGTCTGCAGTGTGGGGGCTCCCCAGGGAAAGGATCTGGCTCCCTTCTTTTTCACACTGTACACTGCAGACTTTAGCCACAGTTCGCCTGCCTGCCACCTGCAGGAGTTCTGTTGAGGACCCTGCCATCGTCAGCCTCATCACAGGTGGGGACAACAGGTCGTACAGAGGACTAATCCTGGACATTGTGGACTGGTGTCAGTGGAACCACCTCCAGATCAACGGTGGGAAAACTAAAGAACTGCTGATGGACTTCCGCAGGCGCTCCCACTCCCCTCTAACACCAGTGAGCATCCAGGGAAGGGACATTGAGATGGTGACATCTTACAAGTGCCTGGCAATAAACTGGACTGGACTCACAACACCACAGCACTTTATAAGACGGGTTAGAGCAGAATCTATGTGTCCGTAGAGTGTCCAATGGAGTGCGGGGGCCACTTCTCAAGACCTTTTTTGACACTGTTGTGTCATTCTGTGGTCTGCTGGGGGAGCAGGACAGGAAGAGGCGGGACAGACTGACCAGGAAGGCCAATTCTTTCCTGGGATGCCCTCCTGAACCTGTGGAGGTTGTGGGATGGAGAAGGACGACAGCTAAACTATTATCCATGATGGCCAATGACTCTCACCCTCTGCAACACACACTCACTGAGCTGCAGAGCTCATTCAGAGAGAGACTGATCCAGCCAAAGTGTGTGAAAGAGACATATCGCAGGTCATTTCTTCTTGCAGCTGTACAACCAGCACCTCTCACAGTAAAAACTGCACAATATATGTATATACTCATTACATATTTTTGTTTTTTTGATTACATCACTCTGTTTGGAAGTATTCTCTGTCTCCCTTTGGAACATTCTGAGAGGTATTATAATGTCCCCAGAACTGGATTTAGATAGAGGACACGGATAAAAAGCCTGTGGTCAATCTCGTAGAGGGCAGGTGGACACAGAGGAGCTTCTCTGACCTTTAGGTAACTTTGCATTGAAGGCTGCTGGTAGATGTGCATCATTCATCTAAGACTGGACTCAAGATCTTCTGACTTTCTCAAAGTTGGGAGTGTTCTCACCAAGTTTCTGTGACCCGTATGTTGACGGAGCCCACGACCTTGGTGTTATTAGCACCACGCTCTAACCAACTGAGCTAACAGGCCACACCGCTGACTGATAATCTTGAAAAAAATCATCTTTCCCTTTAAATCTGTCATGAGAACTTACCCTCTGAACCACTCTCCATCTCTCTGGGCGGTTCATTCTGTGGTTCTGGTTCTGCTGGTGGTTCGGACCGGTTGTTGTCTTCTACGACGGGCTCTGACCGGAGATGAGCAGTACGTCAGTGTTTAAGGACATTCAAAATTAAACTGAAACTTAGTGAAATAAGTTTTGTTGTTTTGTTAGTTTAACATCAACGATAAACCATGGTTGGGACTCTGAGGTCTTACTCTACCTGATTCCTGTGTGATTTTGGAGCTTGTCAAGTGTTGTCCAGACTTAACTGCAGAACAAACAGATAAGATGAAGGATTATTATTTAGAGTAGTGTCATGACATTGAACAGATTCTGCAATACAGTTCATCAGAGCAAACAAAGTTGAAGGCTGACATCAGTGTAACTGGTTAACACCAACATCCATAAAACAAGTTCTATCCCAGATGGAAAACCAGAACGTATTTTCTCCATTAAAATATGGCCCAGTTTGAGAAAAATCTGTGAAAAAAAACTCCCTGTGGGCTCCTGGCGTGAAAACCTAACCGTGCTCCACTTTTTCAGATGTGCCCTGAACACAAATAAATGTCCCACATGTGGTCCTAACCTGTACTTTAGTCATTATAATGTTAGCTTAACATAAAGACTGGAGCTGCTAGGCTCTTTCCCACTGTAATGTTCCGTGTCATCAGATGTCACGTCAGTGGGTTTGACACACCTTCACTCTCCTCCTCCGGAGGCAGCTCCTCCACCAGAGCTGCAACAGAAAACACCATCAACAGCTCCGCCTACTCTGCTTGGTCGTTACTACAGAGTTCCTGTAATCATGTTTCACTTTACTGGAAATATCTGTTGTAGTCTGACATATTTAAATCATAATGTCCTGTGAAAATAATTCCAGGAAAGACAATGGATCTGTGTCCATCCCAGGTCGATGAACCCTCGCGGGTTGGGGTTCTGCTCTGGGTTGATGATGAACAGCTTGGAGAAAATGTGACTGGAATGTCTCCTGTTTGTCTGGGACATTGGACATTTTCTCTAACACCGCTGCTGCTGCCACAGCCAATAAACAAGGTGTGATTCTTAACGTCTCACCTCCAGTCGTGTCTATGGTGTCAACCTGATCTTCTGGAAGGAGAAGAGAAAGTCAGATTTATCATAAAACATTTAGTGAAAGTTGAGAACTGAGGAGTCTGTACTCACCGTAAGGATGTGCGCTGTCTCGAGGATCATCTGGAATAAACAGTTAATTTTACTCTGATTAATAGCCTAATGACATTCATTAATATATTAATAGTCAGAAAATAAAATTCTGCTTTGTTCATCCCAAGTAATCTATCCAGATGTCCCTTTACTATTAAAGCACCTTTTTTTTATTTATTCGATGGGTGAAAAGTGTTAAACAAAATTTACCAAATGATATTGATGTAAAACAACATTTATCTGAGTCTGTACATGCAACCTCAACGTTTTCATCGATTCAGCTCTTGCTGTCAGAGAGCCTCTTCGACGTGACTCCGCTGCTGGTAGGGAAAACCCCGACTTAAAAACAATTACATTCACATTATTTTCCCCACAACTTCTGCAATACTCCTTTAACAGCTGATTCTATTGATGGGACGAATCACTGAACTCACAATGTGATTCACAATTTTCTCGCATTTAAAAAAAAATAAGATGTAAGATAAATTAGAAATTAGAAATAGCCCTTTTATTATTTGTCAGTTAAAAAGGAAATTGCAATTAATCTTTGTTTGCTACACTCTGGAAATCACTTACAAAATTTGAAGTAGTTAATTTAGTTGAAGTAATTTGAGAAAATGAGGATGTAACAATCCAGGATGACTCAATCGTGGAGTAGCAAAACTTCTTTGACTTACTGTTTTTCACCTTGTAAAGATTCCATAGAAAAATTTGATTTCTAAGGCAGAATTTCACAACCATCACCATCATGATCATCAAGTTTCCTTTAACGCTAAAAGGCAAAGGTTAGCAAAGAGACCCACCTGGTACAAAGTCATCTTCCACCAGCGGAGGGAGAGGAACGGCCGCTGGAGACAGCAAGACGCTCAAGTTAAACAACACACACACACACACACACAGGATGGGGGAGGTATGAAAGTCAGTTAACAGGAAGTGTGGAGGCACACGGCTCCTGATGCACAGCAGAGACACAAGACTCAAGTGTGTTAAACATGCAAGAAAGTTCAGCGGCCGCTACGCCACGGTGACTGCAGGACCAACCTTGGATGTCAGACTCCACGCCCTGAGATCCAGAGCCTGGATCAGACACACACACACACACACACACACAGGTCACAATGGTGACTCCATCACATCAGCTGATCACAGTGATGGCAGGTGACATTTACAGAGCCTCATTACTGAGCGCTGATGAAGACATGCAAGGAAAGGCTCGATAACAATATGGCCATAAGGGTGTGGACATCCAGCAAAATGTGAAATGACATGTGACTCAATGCTCCATCGCTCAATTACTGCTGAGGAGAGTCTGATTTGAAATGTTGTCACCTGCAAAAGATGGCAGCACTTGTGTCAGGATATTCTGGCTTCAGTGGGAGGAAGTGGAGACATGTCAGCTAACTTAACTATGTCGATTAATTTGATTTGTTCTATGAGCTCGCACATAGCTCACGAGATGTTGAGAAACAGAATTGTTGGTGAAACCAGAAACAAGTTGTATTTTTTGTGCGACTTTGAAACACTTTGCTGATGAAGAAAGTTGACGGAGCAGATAGGGAGAGAGAAAAACAGAAAGAACGGACCATAATTATACAGGGGTGTCCACATAGTTTTAGCCATGTTTGGTAGCAGATACACAGGCATATTTGAGACCCAACCAGTCGGAGAATAAAAGACGCATTCCAACATGACAGCAGCACATAGACTAGCAGCTAAATACAACAAATTGCAGTTTGTGTTTTGACATTTTTAATGACACGGTAGCCTGGCCCCGCCCCCCTGTGCTGTGATTGGCTAGTATTTGTCCTCCTGTCAGAAGTTTTTTTGTCTTGATTTCAAACATTTAACAGGCACATGTGGACGGTGTAAAATAAACTAGCAAACCATAAACATCACTCACCTGACGCAGCCTTTTCCACCGGTGCTGGAGACGTGACCTCCGTTGGCTCCACCGCCTGTGGCTCCGCAGCCTGATTGGTTGATTCAGCCAAACGTTCAGTGGGCTCTTTGATTTTTAAAGAATGGGTGGAGGACACCATGCAGATGAGAAAGAAGTGTGATGTATTACAAACATTGTAAGTAGTTTGGATTCACCCAAAGTCAGGACACATAAGGTGGTCAGGTTTTTCCACCTTCAGCTGTGAACGTCATGCAGGCCCGTCAGGACCACAGTTTGTGGTTTTTCTTGTCTACAATCTGTTCCAAAGAGTCACTAGGTGGCAGGCTCCCTCTCTGACTCCTCTTCCTGGTTTACACTTTGTTCACAACTGACTGGAGAAACCAGTTACTGTTATCTATCTATATTGTAAAATGATATTTAAATTTGACAATCAGGACATAGTTTGGTGTATCACACCATGCAGCCCATCTTTTAAAATAAGGATTAACAATGTAAATGAGTGACCAAAGCATACATCTAATGATCTTTAATTCATTCATTCATTTTCTACCGCTTATCCCGTTAGGGGTCACGGGGGGGGGGGCTGGAGCCTATCTCAGCATCTTGGGGTGAAGGCGGGGTCACCCTGGACAAGTCGCCAGTTCATCGCAGGGCTGACATATAGAGACAAACAACCATCCACACTCACATTCATACCTACGGGCATTTTAGAGTGACCAATTAACCTACTAACCCCCAGATTTGCATGTTTTTGGAATGTGGGAGGAAGCCGGAGAACCCGGAGAGAACCCACGCAGACACAGGGAGAACATGCAAACTCCACACAGAAACATCCTGACCCAGAATCGAACCCAGGACCTTCTTGCTGTGAGGCGACAGTGCTAACCACTGCACCACTGTGCCGCCGTTGATCTTTAATTTAAAAAAAAAAAAAGAAAAGAAAAAGGAGAATCCAATTGCCCATGAAATTTCACCTGAAATAGCACAAACCTGCATTCATGTTGTAAAAAGGGGGATATTAATCATAAGGCTGCTGGTCCACGTGTCCATGAAACACTAACACACCACATTAAAATGTTTAATATTGTTAAAGTTTATCTAATATTATTTGGTTAATTTTTTAGCACCTGTAAAACAGCTGTTAACGTAGGATCAGGGTCACATGTGAAAAATTTGAGATTCTATATCCTACATCGGTCGATTCGAACACAGTTTTCACATGTTCCCATTACTCATTTTCTGTAGGAACCAGATGAGCAGGTCAGGGTGGGGATCCCAATATTGGGCAGCTCCCAGTGGGATAGGTGAGCAGGGTGGAGCAGGGTGGAGCAGCTTGTAGTCTTATCTGAGGCAGGAGTCAGCAGAGGTCAGGTGAAACTTGCCCTCAGCTCTGAGCTGACAGGTGGGAATGAGGTGGAACAGCCAGTGGCTGGTCTTCGCAGGACGGAGGTCAGTGACAGCTGGTTTGTCTGGGAGACGACAGTGTGTGTGAGTGTGTGTGTGTGTGTGTGTGTTCTCACCTGATCTCTCTTCAGGTGGATCTTCCACATGTGTTGTCTCTGCGTCTGTCAGCCCTGTTCAGCAGTAAGAAGTTCAGTAGAAGTCAGACACAGAATCACATTTGTTTGTTGGAACCACTATTACACACAGTGAATCTGTGGATTCCATCAAGAAAAAGTATAACAAATTTAAAGAAGATCACTGATAATGGTTTACAGTTATATTACTCAGCCTTAAAAAAAACGAAATTAGATGTAACTTCCTCTTTTTAAGGCTGAGTAATAGTCCTCTGCATACAAAGCGGGCAGTGAAAGCACAGTGGTGGGTCCAGAGGAAGAGCCGGGGTGGGTTTGAAGTAGTGTATGATAGAAATCTTATCCTTCTGAAAGGTTTATCTGCATGATTTGAATTAAAACGCTGGATTATAAACCTGGTTAAGTGTATGTGGGTCATATTGGAAAAGATGGTGAAGCGTGTCACATGACCCTTTTCTAAGTAATTTTTTAGTTAGGCAAACTTGAAAATTGGCAAATTGGTTTCGGTGGATTTTTGTAGGAACAGAAGCTCTTCTTGTTTTGTTGGTATTTAAGGAGAGGAAATACTAAGTTTTATCAGCAGTAGGTGCAGATTTGACTGAATTTATAACATAGGAGTGTTTGGGAAGTTAGAGAGCAGATTGTTGTTTCTCATCCCCCCTTTCACACTGGCCAAAAATTGCACTATACTGCCTCCTCCCAATATGTAAGATCACAGTAACCTTTGACCTGTAAAACTGAAGCAATTCACACTCCGGTCCAAATGTAGGTTTGTGCCAAATTTGGCAAAAATCTCTCAATGCATTTTGGAGAAACTGCCCTCTTTTAAACAAAAGTCATTGTCAGTGAATTTGATGTGAGTTTGTTTAACGTTCACAAGTGAGGTCCTCTTGACCTTTGACCTCCAAAATCTAATCAGTTTATCTTTGAATCAAAGTGGACATGTGTGCAAAGTTACAGAAAAACCATAAAGCATTATTGAGGTATCGTGTTCAGAAGGGTCCAGACTGAAGAACGACCTGAAAACACAACGTTTCCCTGCCTGTCGCTGGTGGGATAAAGACAGGAGGTGTTAAAATTCAACCAAACATCACTGCTTCTCATTTTTCAAGAACAAACCCCACACAGCCAGTGGAGAACTGGACAGGCGTTACACAAGCCTGAAGGTATCAGAGATCTTTGGGAGGGAACCAAGAGCTGACAAGCCCAGAGCACAGGGGGATGAGAGCGGACAGAGGAGGAAGTCGTGCTGGATGCAGATAACATTGGACGAGACGAGGAGGACATGGAGATATTTTTGTGTGGGCAACAGTCTTTGTGAGGGGGTTTACCCTCTCCTCACCCTGAAAATTCAATACAGCCAGGATGGGACACACAACATGCCTCAACGTGAAAAACACTCTGAAAACTACTTGACTGATTTCAATGTAATTGTCATTAAATGTGTGTCTTGGCCCAACGTACAGCTGATTAGATACTGATGGCCAAAGTTGGCCAAAAACGTTTTTAAGTCATAACACCAGAAAGAATTGACATAGAGAGGTCCGGCTGGTGTCATTTTGTAACTGTTGGCTTTGACTACAGAAGATTGACCTTTGGGCTTTCAAAATCATAGGTCAATGTCACTGAAAGGCCGAACACATTTTTTGGCCTTTACCCCAGAAGGAATTGACATGTCTAACTGGTGCCATTTGTAACTAATCCCAGGGTCCATCATATAGCCAGAACCAGCTGGGTCTGCAGCTCATGTGTCACCCATCAGGTGGCGACAACAGATTTTTTGCACCAAATGACCTTGACCTAAAAATCCCACTTAGGAACGTCCAAACAAATACTAATACCACAGTCTGGTAGAAAGCTGAAATATGAGCTAACAAAAAAAAAGGAAAAAAAAGCTGTTGTCAAGCCATTTAAAGTAGAGGAAGACAAAAGATCCAGTTTGGCCTCTTGATTAGTGCCAATGTGCCTAATGGCTAATGGCTGTGCATTCTTATTGTTGATTTTAAGGTAAAATAATAGCTCATAACATTAAAATCACTCTCATGATTTATACATTTATCCATTAATTGCTTCAGGACTCAGATTCCTATATTAGCTGTTTAATACCTATACATTTCAGGTATTATTCCACTGGTACATGTCTTTAGTTTAACATTCATCTGATATTTAATGAAACTGTTGACATTGTTCACTTAAGCAGGGGTGAGAGTGATATGTACTTGATCAAAGGCTTCTTCCTGGTTCGAACTATCAGTATTATATTGGCTTTTGAAGGTGGATCCTCAGTCACCTCCTGGATCTACAGCCCATGTCCTTCGGGTGAAAAACCTGGCGTAATGCAGGGCTTCCACTAACATTTACTTTAACTATTGATGGCGCTTTAAATGCAAAAACTGCAGGAACACTAAAGTCAAAGCCACTGTGCAGCATTAGCTCTGTTCTGTGATTCTCAAACGCTAGCTGGTGTTTTTTCCTGGACATCTACACTGGCTGATAGAGACTGATGAGTCCTGATGAAATGTTCGGACTTGCCAAAAGTGAACAAATAAAACAGACCTTTGGCTTGAATAAACCACAGATTTCTCTGGGTTGGAACATTGCTGGAAACGTGAGACGCTTCGAGTGGACAACTAGACAAACCATATAACAAAGTATAAGTTGTTTTTAGACATTTTAATGTGGAAATGTTACGTAATATATATTTAAAAACTGATCTCGAAAAATGAGAAAGAAAAGAACATTAAAACAAAGCCAAACAGCTTGAATATGACTCCATTTGTAATTTCACTCTTTCAGACGGTTCCATTCTGTCATCCTTTACAACATTGTTGCACCTTCAGGTAACACGAGAAGCCAAACCTTTATTTGAAGAGAAGTTAGACTTTCCATACACAGGTATGTGTTGTCTGCTTCATATAAGGTAACGCCTTCCCTGGAGTGTGTTGACCTTGTATCACATGTCCCAAACTGATGGGAACAAGCGTATCTTCACCACCATGGCTCAGTTTATTAAATATGCATTTCCAAAGCTCTCACACTAAATAAAATCACACCACCGTTTTTGCTGAATCACACGTCGAACATTTGGCAAGAAAGCATTAATGATTCATAAGACAATGATTTACATGTTCTCTTCACTACAATAGAACACTGACTCAAACATTTTTCTATAGTTACATCAACCCAACATACTGTCCTGATTAAATCCTTGTCAGTCAGTCGTTCCATCGTGGTTGTGCAGGCTAAGCTAACTGCGCCGTCTTTTATATGTATATATGCATTTTGTCGTTTCATGTTTTTTAGTGTTAGCGTAAATGAAAGCCCATTTTAATTTTTGACTTGAAGCCATTACAGCCCTTTGTAATTGTAGCTATTTTTAAATTATCTAATGTCCTCAGGTAGCTACGCTTGTTTAAACACAGCTGTCACTGCAAATACTTTATGTACTGAGGATGTCTGCAGTGAGCAGAACGGTGTATGTAAAGGATTGTAAAACTGATACTAAATGAAAGAAAACTGGAGTTTTGCCCGTGAGTTAAGTCAGAACACTTTGATTGCCCCCCGGTGGCTGTCTGCAGCACAGGTCATAAACCTGCTGTGCTCCGTGTTACCAGATCAAACCAGTAGTTCCTAGTTCTTGATTATTTTTCAGATCAGTTGGGTTTTGAAGGCATGAAAAGGCATCACGTAAAAAGAAATCCGTACTGTGTCCTGTTCTGTCCTCCCGTGTCTGACACTTGGATTCACCTGCTCAGTAACTGAAAGATATGACGTATCAGAGGGTCGGACACTCCCCATGTATCCCTTAAGCCTCCAGCCAATCAGAGCTCCGGCACCGTTTACAAGATAGAGACTTGTTGACATTGTGTCATTTTTTCTTCTCCTGTACCAAAATCTTTTCTTTCCTGACTTCTGAAATGCTCGCTCGGTCAGTTTTCTCCACTGCTGCTGGAGATCTCAGCTGCGATGCATTGCATTCCTTCTCGACTCTCTCCCTCGGCAGCCTCTTCGCTTCCATCTTGTCCCAAACAGCTTTCTCTCTGGTGAGCCTCTGCCTCTCCATCAGCTCCTTCTCTCGGGCTGCTTTCTCACGCTCAAACTTTTCCCTCGCCACTTTCTCCGTCTCTGCTCTCACCTGGTCGATTCTCTGTTTCTCCAATGCTGCCCTTTCCTTCTCCACCCTCTCTTTAGCTGCTCTTTCTTTCTCTGACCTCTCCTTCTCCTGAGCAATTCTCGCCCTTTCCTTGGCAATGTGCTCCTTCTCCACCTTCTCCCCTGCTGCCCTCTCAATCCTTTCCTTTTCTCTGGTTGGTCTCTCTTTTTCCTTAGTTATACGTTCCATTTCTTGCTTCTCTTTGGCCATTTGTTCTTTTACAGCCTTCTCTTGCTCCATCTTCTCTTTTTCCCTTGCAATTTTATCCCTTTCAAGTCTCTCCTTCTCAAGTCTTTCTTTGGCGATACGTTCCCGCTCCAGCTTCTCCTTTTCGGCTCGTTCTTTGGCGACGCGTTCCCGCTCCAGCTTCTCCTTTTCGGCTCGTTCTTTGGCGACGCGTTCCCGCTCCAGCTTCTCCTTTTCGGCTCGTTCTTTGGCGATGCGTTCCCCCTCCAGCTTCTCCTTTTCGGCTCTTTCTTTGGCGATGCGTTCCCCCTCCAGCTTCTCCTTTTCGGCTCGTTCTTTGGCGACGCGTTCCCGCTCCAGCTTCTCCTTTTCGGCTCGTTCTTTGGCGACGCGTTCCCCCTCCAGCTTCTCCTTTTCGGCTCGTTCTTTGGCGATACGTTCCCGCTCCAGCACCTCCTTTTCTGCTTGTTCTTTGGCGATACGTTCCCGCTCCAGCTTCTCTTTTTCCGCTCGTTCTTTGGCGATGCCTTCCCACTCCAGCTTTTCCTTTTCTGCCTGCTCCAATTGCTCCCTCTCTTCTTTAGCTGCTTTTTCTTTGGCCAGCCTCTCCATTTCCTGTCTTTCTTTCTCTGCCCTCTCTATCCTCTCTTTCTCTCTCTCCATCCTCTCATTCTCCACCTTTTCCCTTTCCAGCGTTTCCTTTTCTGCCTTTTCCGTCTCCATCCTTTCAGTCTCCGCCCCCTCATCCTGCCTCTTCACCTCCTCCATCAATTGTTCCATTGCAGCCTCCAGTGTCTTCATCTTCAGCAGCCAGGCCGCCTCCCTCTCATCCTCCTCTTCGGCGAGGACGGCCTTGATCTCGGCCAGAGCGATGTGAGCGATCCTCTTGGCTTCCATCTTGTGGTAGATCATCCTAAGCTCCTCCCTCAGAGTGGCGCGCAGTCTGGCGCCTCTGACTGGACGGTCTGCGTTTCGGATTTAAGGTGGTGATTATGGCATAATGTTGACATCAATCATGAAACATACCATCCACTGACAAGCGATTGTTAGCATCACAGCAACAAGCAAAGTGAATTTTAAAATTAATAAAATGACACTGATAATAGGAAAGATACTGAATGTAGAATGAATTAAGTAATTAGAACCTTCAACAAAGAATATTATACTGTTATTAAAGATATTATCTTTATCTATTTCAATATCTGTAAAATCTCTGCCAATTACCTTACTAAAAAATAATCCGAAAAAAATCAATAAATAACTATAAAGAGTTAATCATGTTGGGCAATCCAATCCAATAGATTGGCACAGTATGTATATGAATATATATTAATAATTATTTTATATTGAACGGTATAGGTTTCATATTTTGGGATAAAGTTTAGGGAGTAACCAGGTATGTCTCATTATATCTTCTTAAATCCTGAATATATAATCAATATATATTTTGATACAATGCATTTCTAAGAAATCAATTGACAAATTGTTTTACATATGTAAAATAACCAGACACCTGTTGCTGGCAAATCATTGTGCAACAACACATTAATGAATGAATTAAAAATGAAATACTGTCATCAAACAGCCCTGCTTATTGATGTTAAGATATGAAATTAAATTTACTGATTAAAAAATTGTTTCATAGATAGATAGATAGAGAGATAGAGATGACTTTATCAATCTTCGTAGGGAAATTAATTAAGAGAATATAGAATATATATTGTCCACCCTCACTACCGGAGCGTTAAATAAAATGTATTATTATTGGATATACAAATAAAGGATTTATTTCGAGAATGTTAAATTAGAGCTCATATGTTTTGTCAGTAAAAATGCATTAAATAACGTCAAACACATCACTTGACTCACTGCTGTCATTAAACTAAAGCCATGCCTTAAACCAAGTTTGACCTAAAGACAAACTTTATCGAAGATGTACCGGCAGCAGGTTTTAGTACCTTTTGTCATGTTGCTTTTAGCGGCTCTTGCTATCTTGTCTACCACAGAAGAAAAGAAAAAAAAGTGTGAGAGTTCTCTGTAGTCACACAGACATGACAGAGGTGGTCCAAACAGACACCCAGAACTCACACACAATGACCAGAACTCTACCTTTGGGGACCTTTATCTTTGGATCAGCGGCCTCTAACGTCTTGTGAAGACAAGACGTTAGATGAGACAAACAAGCCAGGTTGTTTGAAAGTTAACGTTAACGTGCCGAAAACAAAAAGCCAAATCTTCACACCGGACACAGCACACTGACTACAACAACACACTCAAAGCATACTCATCCAACAAGAGACCAATTGATAAGTCCCATTTCCACCAGGCAGTTCAGTTCAGTCCAGTTCGGTCTGCATCTTGTTTTTCCATTGTAAAAAGTTGTGGATGGCTTAAATAGCGAACTGTACCATTTCAGTTTCAACCTTCACTTGGGGTACCAACCGGGTTTGATTGATTATTGATTATTGTAATCAATAATCATATTGATTACAAGAATGTCTTCCATTGTTTCCTTTTTTATTGTGTTACAGTCTCTTCATTGACTTTATTGGAGAGCGACACTGTGTTGCATTGCTACGGTGTTATATTATTGTATTACACATTAAGTACGTTACCGTATCACAATGAAAATGAAGCTTTGGATGACTCCTCATACCTCGAACATGGACCTTACTGTAGAGGTCTACAGCCCCAACTGTATATGTTCACAGGTAAGTGAATGTCCTATCTCAATGCCAAGGTTTTACCTTTGTAAATACCCACATTAGTCTGAATATGTACAATAAAAATACTGTAATGCCTGCCATGTGCACCTCAAACGTCCATCAAATCACCCATCCCATGATGGGGTCACCGTGGTAGCGAGCTAAGCAGGGTATTCCAGATGTCCCTCTTCACGTCAACACTTTTCAGCTCCTTCTTTGGGACAGATGGGATAAATGATCCTTCCAGATAGTTTATGGTCTACAGCCAAGGAGGAGGAGGCATCCTGTTCAGTTGCCCGGACCACCTTAACGAGGGGTGGATTGGGCACCTGGTTGGATGAGCAAACTCCCTTGACGCCTCCAGGTAAAGCGCAATAGTGGAGAGTTTGTCATGTGTCCCACAGCAAGGGTGAACTCCGCCATCCTGGGATAAACTATCCCGAGGAGGCCAAGCAGTGTGACATCGATGTCACTTGCACAATTGAAGATATCAAAATGGCAGAACCATCGTTACTAACAGCATGAAGAAGTCTTGACTGGTGACAAATCATATCACCTCCTTCCTGACTGACAGAACAGAAAGAATTCCTTCACTTTCTGCTTGTCCAACAGGAAGTAATTAATATAACCAGGGAGGATGATGTGTTTCAGGACTCACCATACTGGTTGCTGAATTTAGACACAACTTGTACCCAGCTATGATCATTTGAATATGAAATCATGGTGCAGAATTTAAGCATATTTAAGCTGCTAAATAACAATCATTCAAAAATCTGTGGAACAACTTGTTTAGTTCGGTGTTTGAAACAAATTTACTCTGTCTAGTAACATGCAAGTTTAGAAACTCAATCAGCTGTGATGTTAGACCTCCCACACTGTCACACAGCGACAGATTCAGCACTGAATCACAGGTTAATGTCTCACTCCATCATTCTGTTACTCGGGACCAAACAGTCGTGCAGTAAGACAGGAAGCAGCTATAGTACCTTTACTGTCACCTTTCTTTTTTGCCCCTTTCTTGTCCTCTACAAGGTTTGGAACCAGAAAGACCTGTCAGGAGAGCTGTGAGTGTAGTAATGGGGGGGGGGGGATGAATATGTGTTTGGTTCACAGTACCTTTTCTCAGCCTGCCTCTCTTGAGAGCAGGACCTCTTGACTTCTTTTCATCTGAGCAAACAAACAGCAGAGGAAGTTAATGAAAGTTACTGGCTGTAGGTGCCATTTTACTGTGACAGGTAATAACAGCAGACACAGACGCTCCTGCTTTAACCGCTGCACGGTGAACTGACTACTGAGAAATGATTCTAACAGACTGGATTTTAGTAAAATGGAGACTGGACAAAAGACTGGACAAAAGAAGCCACACGACCAGGAAGAGGCACTGTTCTCCCCTGTTGCCATCCCCAGCTAACAGTGGAAGAAAAGGAATGAATGTGGAAACTTCCCTGAAAAAGAAAGAGTGCGACAGAAACCAAGGAAAACGAGCCATTGGACGGTGTTGTGTAAATATCTGTTCCCTCTCTCCAGCAGGACATGAGAGGGTTCAAAACAACGTTCTTTCAACCAGATCAGTGAGTTACAGACTCCGCCTTCTTATTAATACAACCGGTTTACACTGCCTTTCTTGCAGACCTGAGACCAGAGGTTCTAAATCTAACAGTGTCCAAAATAACAAAATATAGTTATAATAGTATCAGTAGTGAAAATTTCTTCATATACATTTCCAAACTAACCTCTTCATTACCCAAATAGCTCCAAGTACTCAGTGTTGTTTTAGTTTGTTCCCGTGGTATCAAATATCAATATCAATAAATCAATAAATTTTATCCAAGTTAGACATTGTAGTATTGTGACAGCATAAAGGTGCAACCAGAGCTGCTAATGCTACAGCTGGCTAATGCTAGGAGATGCAAGGAAGCAAAAAAAAAAAACAAAAAACAAAAACAAAAAAATACAGATACAGTTAGTTAGTCGCTATCTGGCTACCGCAGCACCAACAATGCAAGAGCTTGAAAACACTCGCCATGATAGACTGTTTAATCAGTGCTGACAAAATATTTTACTTTTAGTGCAATAAACATAAAATGCATGAAAGGTTTTTAATGAAATAATGTGACATTCTATTCTTTTTTGATCATATTGGTGCCATATTTGTCTTTTAAACTGCAGTCACTTCGGCAACACTTTGGCACTGTTGGGCATAAACATCTAATTGATAATAATATATATGTAAATAAGTAAATCTGGATCACTTAAACTCATATTAATATAATTGAAAGTTACTATTGTGGAATTTTATTTTCCTTTAAAATCAATAGTTTCAGATTAGAGTTTGACCCATAGAGGCAGATCAGCTCCTGTTGGTTACTGATCGTTTGTTTGTTTAAGACTGTTTTTGTTTAAGTTTGATTTCTTTATTTCACTGTAACAGCATAAGCCATATTCTGGATTTCTTTTTTTTATTTCTGAGGCCAATTTTTGTAGGCCATAATTATCCAAATGTAAGCAGCGAAATCATTTTAGTTTACATGTAATGAGTCCAGAATATATAAAAAGCTTACTTTCTTAAACAACTGAAAAAATTCACCATATTCTGATATTTTTATATAGTATATTACATTTCACATATCATATTGTAAGCATTGTTAACATAAAGCGAGTCATATTAACACTAGAGGGCGCCGAGTCAGTATGAAGCCGACAGGTGATAAAGAGCAGAATTTAACGTTAGGTGCGGTCACACCGGCATACGTTTATCTTTCCTGTGTATACTGTGTGACATTCTCAAAGTCATTCTGGGGTTTTTGTTACTAATATACATACAGAAATATGGGCTAATTACTGTTAAAAAAAAAAGAAGAAATATCTTAATTTGGACAGAGCACTACAAGCGCCTTCAGTTTTTGCTGATCATTTGTCTCTTGCACAAAAAAACAAATAAACAAAAAAAATAGTGCCATGATGTTACAGATCCTACAGTTCTGACAGCTTTTTTTTATTTTCTGTTGAGGTTGTTAATATGCCACTGTTGGATTGGTCCAAAGCACTCCACCAGAGTACGACGTTTAAACGACCATCACACAAACTTTCACAAACAGCCTCCGACTGGAACAGCATCGTCACCCCAAGATCAAAATTAATTACACAGTCAAATATGGTAAATAAAAGCAGGTAAATGTTTACTATTTCAACAGGACTAAACCACACAAACTGGATGGAGCGAACACTAAAATGGATAAATTGGAAAGTGTTGATGGTTATTGGTAGAGCGCGACCGATAACTCGGTTGGCTGATCGCAGCATACATGTTATTAATATCGGCTGATTCCAGTGAGGGTTACCGTTTCAGTGTAGTTGTGACATTGAAGACAGTAAAAGTTGGTAGTTAATCAGTAAAATATTCTGCCTCCATTTCATATAAGTTACAAATGTTTGACATCCTCATTATTGTCAGCCTTTTATCGATATTGGAACTATTTTACTCCCTAATATTGGGAGGTGTTGGTATCGGTCGGGACCTTTTTTTTTTTTTTAATGATTTTGGCCCCTCATTATTTTCAGGGTTGAGGAATGTCATTTTTTTACATGACATGTAATAAATAAATTCATGAGGTATTACATTATGTCCCTTTATGCACAAACACCAATATTAAAAACCAACAAAATGGCTGCATCCTTCAATCATGTGTTTAAAGACTGTTTGAGCCCAGCTGAGATGTTTCTGCGACCAGCCGGCCCACTGCACCACAGTCCCAGTCTGGTCTTCACCGGCCAGCAGTGGGACCAGGAAGGCTTGGTTGTGCCTCTGCTTCCTGTCCTCCTATTGGTTCTGAAGGTCCAGCATGACCCCCTTGACCTCCCCGTCGTCAGACGAGGTCGTGTCACCCTCGTCCTGCATATCAGTGGCCGCCTCCTTCTCCTCCTGGCCCTGCTCTACAGGCGAGGACACTACGTCATAAAGGAAGGTGAAGAAGCCATAGATCCAATCAGAGCCCTCCTCAGCTAAAATATTAAGAACCTCCTCAAGCGAATCGGCATTCGCTCTGCCACCGCCATCTTTGGACAGGCCTGACGGGAGAGAGAGAGGGAGAGAAAGGGAGATAAAGGGCGGGAAGGAGAAAAAACAGATGGAATGGGAAATGGGAGGTTCGAGTACAAAGGAGAAGGAGGAGTAAGAGAAAGACAAGGTAGGTTTAGGAGTAGTGAGTGAGGAAAGTATGAGAGAGGAGGAAATAATGAAGGATTGGCAGCCATAACAAATGCAGGGCAAAAAGAAAGGATGATGACGTGGAAAAGAGAGAGAAAGAGTTAAAGAAGAGGCATACGAAGCATGGACAACAAATGAGCCTTCTCTTCCTGTCTCGGTCTCGTCAGGCAGTCTGACTTCCTGTCTAAGACAGGTAACAGGCAGCCATTTTTTTCATTCCCCCTACTGTAACTCGGCACGGACTTTTATTAACACTACAGCTCTCATCTTCTTCTTCTGTCTGTAAACACCTGACTTCTTCTTCCCCTTCATCTTTACACTCTTTTTCTGTTTCCTTATTAATGGATCGTAACATCTGAAAGCGTGCACGCTGCCACCCGCTGTTTCAGAGAGTGTGGAGGCCGTGTGTGTCACGTCATTACGTCTAACTGAAGCTAGTTATACAGACATCCCTAATGTGTGTATGAAGACATTAAATTAGGAATCCTCATAGGGGTTTTGGCTTTTTTACTGATTTTTTGGGTATCCTGAGATTATTATACTAGATGAAATTCGGGGTGGGCAATAAGGCAAAAACATGACACGTTTTTTGTTTATTTTCACCAGACAGGATCGGCGTCTTATCACGATCCTTTTTCACGTTGGATTTTTTCAGACGATTTTGCAAATTGCTGAACCAGACTAATTTTACCTCGTTTGGGGAAATATAAAGTCCTACACGGTAACATAAGCAGCTCCAGCTGTTGAGCTGTGACCATGTTCTCCTCTTTCAGGCCCCAACATTCAACACATCCCTGCGGCCTCGTGCTCTCAGTTCCCCTGTGTGGTCTGGTGCGAAGTGTGTCGTTTGCAGACAGGCGCTGTGGAGCTTCCAGTCTTTTATGAAACGAACACTCAGACTTAAATACGCCCTGAGTTTTCTTTTGAAAGTTCTCCAGCGTCAGGTGGCACCAACAACATGTGCTCTTTTTCACAACACAAAAACTAATACCAGTCTGGTAGAAAGCTGAAATATGAGCAGGAAGGGTCAAAGGTCAAGGCCACCACAGACAATTACAGTCAAAAGAAGTGTATGTTAGGAATATTACATGTGTTGCTGAGTGAGTTTACGGTTAATAAATGGAGAAGTTCACACTGGCTGCTACTGGATTGAAGAAAATACCACAGTTTGAACAACACACGAGGCTTACAGGCAAACGGTTTGTTTATCAACATTTTTTTTAAAAATGCACCACACTGCTCTTGTTTTCTGTGCACAAAAGCCCCTAAAAATAGCCATGTAATATCCTCTCTCTGCTGGGACCCTAACACACAAAGATGCACTTCCTGCACTGCATTATAGGGAAGTCTTGCACGCTATCATTGTGTACTTCTGCTCTTATCGTCTGACGTCCAGTGCGGGCCGCTGCGGGTTTTTGATTTTGACGGTTCATACTCAGACCTGACGCCCTGAACCATGACTGTAAACCACATCAGGCACGACAGACATCAAACACAGAGCGGACTTGCCGAGCAGAACTTTAGCGTCTTCCACGTCAAAGTCTCCATCTCCGTCCGCGTCGTAGGCCGTCAGCTTCCCTGAGGCAGGAAGAGGAGCAGAGGACGGCCAGGTCAAACACATACAGTGACACAAAGCAGCTCATGGAAAACTTTCAAAGTCAGAAAAGTCCAAATCAAAAATTAAATATGCAGCTGCTCAATCACATGTGAACAGAATGATTTTTTTTTTTTTTTTAAAGAAACTCTTCAGTAACACTTGTTATATTGTTTTGATGCTGAAATTATTTCCTACAACACGTAAAAATGTGTATGTTTTAGGAAAGTAACAATAGCTGCCATTAAAAACAATTCTTTATTTTAAAAGTTCCAACATTCATTCATTCAATTCATTCAAAAGGATTATTTTTTTAACTTTTAAATTAAATCAATCTTTACAAGGTTGTGAGGAGCTAGAAAAGTTATTGGCTGATCAAAGATTGACCTAAATAAAAATGGCTGCCACATCTCCACTCCCTCCTACTGTACAAAAATGGAGCTAAAATGTCCCAACGTGAGTGAGTGCGGCCATCTTGCACTGCTGACGTTATCTGGAGACACAGTCTGCGCAGTAATGCGACAGCGATCAGGAGGTGGAGCTGCGGTATTGATTTCCTGCCCGTAAACATTATACGACCATCGAAACAACCGTGACCAGAGCTCAGCTGTCAATCAGAATGTTTCAGAGCAGCAAATAACTCATTAAGATCTAATTAAACATATATCAGGGTGATCAGTACTGATGTACGTACAGAAAACACAGTTCCAGCAATGACGGCATCATACTTGGTGCAGATTGGACTCATAGTAATGGATATATAGCTGGAAATATTATTTTCTATTTTTTACACAAAAAAAAAAAAAAAAAATCAATCTTCATCAATCTTGATGTTGGAAAATGCTACAAATATGTCTGTTCCAGATCTCATGGACATCGACTGTTTAAAAGTTATCCAGCCTCCAGTAGTTTTGCAGACTGAAGGATGGGGTGAAGGATCAGCGAATGTGGTGGCGGCACTAATGATTCCAAAACATCATCAATTTTGGGGGGTAAACTGAGAGAAATTATTTTTGAGAATCATTTTTTGACACGTACTTTGAGTTGTTAATTCGGCCCATTTCCCATCTGCTTACATTGGGAGTGAAGGGCTTATGAGCTGTACTGCAGCCAGCCATCAGGGGGCCATCCAGATTAGATTATGACATTTTTGGAGCCGATACTGATATCAGGGAGCAAAAAAGTTCCGATAGGCAATATTGGCTTATATACACTTACTTTTCACAATGACCCCTCAAAAGGAGGTTATTTGTAACAAAAGCTGTAACAGAGAAGAATATTGTAAAACGAGATGATAAACTTTTACCGACTTAAATGACAGCAGAAACCTTCACTAGGAATTTAATAGAAAGCATCTGTTTCTGCAATGTGTTCTTAAAACATTTTTTCCTAAATTGTCCGACATTAATAACATATAAGCCGATACCGATGTATCGATATGTTGTTGGGATCTAATCCAGATGTTTTGGCTTCACCGTTGGCCATCATTGATATCACTCATGGCCTAAATCATCCAGAGCAGATGTTGAGGCTTGTGGATCTTCATCAGTTCATCTGGTTTCCTTTTCCCTGCTTGACTGTAACTTGTATTACTTTTGTAAACTTCTATTGTGATATAGTGTGATACATTAATTTAACAATGTGAACAACGACTGCTAGCATTGTTTTGTTTTCCCAAATGCTCCTATTGTGTCTCTGATATCTGACTCTACCGACGGTCTGGTGGTGGCCCCTCTGTATCTTTATTCTGTTTACATTGTTCAGGCTAATAAATGCCAGGAAGCAGAACTCAGGAGGAGAGAGCAGAGTGCAGGTAGCAGCAGTGGGTCAACATGTGCAGCGTTCATGAAAGCGTGCGAAGAGAAAGGATGTGGTGGACGAGACGTAACTCGTCACAGCTGTCAGTCTTCACCAAAATCTCACCACAGTCAGAGCGAGGCAGCGACCTCTCTGCCTGCTGAATTTGTGATCTTCTGACACCTGTCTTGGTTTTAGAAAGAAACCACAATGGGAGAAGTACAAAACCCACATTTCGTTATAACATTCACGTTGTTCTTGTTCTCAAGATCTTTCCCTCTTTTGTAAGTTTGTTTTTCCCCTATTTCAATATATCTAAATCAAATAGATAATATTTTTATATTTAATCATGGAATCTTTAACTTAAGAATAATGAGGCAATACAGTGAAATATACCTTCTTCGATTTAACATTAAATATGTAAAACAAGCACACTCTCCGGGGTGATGAAAGTGCAACAGGAGGTGCTCTCTGCCTCTTTCTAAACCTAGAGAGGAGAGAATGAATAAAGCTACCTGCCCTGAGGACTTTAAATTCTCTATAAGAAAGAACATTTAAACCCCTCAGCGTTTGTTCCAGGATCATTATATTTAACAGCGGAGCCAAAGTGCTCCCATACTATCACGCTTCAGCGGTCAGGGGTCGCGCCACTGGTAAATCTTGGGAGGAGCTTGCAGTGGATGTCCAAGTGACCATCATCCATGTTGGCTCAACTGTGTTTCCTTACACCTCTAATAAATTGTCATTAAAGGGACAAAACCAACAACACATTCCTCCTCTTCCTGTAGTTCTCTTCAGATAGTTTCGGTGTGAGTTGTTCAGTTTTGGAGATATCAGCTGCAGAAACATCTACCTTCTCTCTGGTATGATGGAACTAAACGACACATGCTCATGGCCTCTCATTCATACATACATGAACAATTCATTCTGCAGTGTGTAATAATAAACAGATCTTCCATCAAACTGCTCACAACAAGATGCGTTTTTTGCTTTAGGAAAAACATAACGGACTGTAATAAATAAATAAATAATATAAAAATAATACACCTTGTCACGTTATCCACTTTCTGAACCATCTTACTCTTCACCTCAACTCTTCTCCCGTAAGAACCGAGCTGGTTACAGCAGTTAAGAGTGTTTATTATTATTCAGTTATAGACGTTCATGACAGCGTACCTTGTAAGACTTCAGAAAAGTTCATGTGAAACTCCTTAGCTCTGGCTGCATGCAGAGAGAGGAGGACAGAGAGATTGAAGCAGAGCAGCGTGAATCTCAGGGAAAGATCACTGAATTAGAACAAAAGCGACAGATAACAGAGGAGTTCCGGGGCTGTGCCAAATGTCCGTGTTTCAAACAGCGACAGAAGCATCACAGCATCATTCAGGCAGAAAACTAAACCAGAAGATTTAAATTGGCCTCCTTACTTTTGATCTGTATCAGCGACCGTATATAAAGATGGCTGACATGAGAGCACTGCAGAGTGAAGCCAAAACATCTCAAAGGCCCCCTCTTGGCTGGCTGCAGTATGGCTCATAAACCCCTCCCCTCCAAGTTAGCAGAGGGGGCATACATTTTTCCCAAAGATGGTTTCCGTCATTTTAGATAGCTCTTATCACACTGATAGAGATGCAATGATGCCCTGAAAGCTGGATGAAAACAGCTGAAAATATGTGACAGTTCAGGTCGGTTGAGATGCTAAACGAACTGTGATACACATAAACGTTTGGAGGTGATGACAGTATATTCTGGCCTTGTTTTACATGTGTGTGGCAGCGGGGAAGCTGTAAACAACAGCAGTGAACATGGCAGCAGCTAGTGGTGATAACGGAAAAGACAAAAACTGTGTGCAAATACTGAGAAAGGCACTGACCTACATGAGTAGCTCAAAAAAACATGATGCAGCATGTAAAGCGGCACCAAGGGAAATGTGTATTGTTTCGCAGTTTGTACAGTTTATACCCTCACAAGTGAAAAGTGATTCTCTAATTTCAGAAAGAAAAAGGACATTTTTTTAATTTAAAATGTGTCTTCAATTCCATTTTGTTAACAGATCGAAACCAGAATTGTAAATCGTATCGCAGCGTGAGTCGAGTGAATCGTTACATCCTTACATGTTAGTCTCATTTCATCAGTTTGATTAGTTATTTTATGCTACAAAAAGGTGGCGAGACCTCATAAAAGCTCCACATGACGTCAGCGGCACAGAATAGCAGTGCTTACACAGTATGCCAGATATTTTGCCTTCATTTTTGTACAGTGGGAGAAAGTGGCAACATGGCAGCCATCTTTTGTCATGTCAGTCTTCTTACGAAACAACCTTAGAAACCGATAACCAAAGTTGTAAGTGGGTTGGACCAGCTGTAAATTGTTTAGAACAGGCTCTAGATTCACTTTACGCCATTAAAAAAAAGCCAAATAAATTACTGTTCACACAATAAAAAGTTTAGTTATCGTTAAAATGTGCTTTTCAGGTATTTCAGCTCTAAAATGGAATTATTTGGACGATTCCTTGCGCTAATAAGGTCTGTACACTGGACTTTTCTCTTACATTAATGAAATTAGGAAGAAAATGTGAACGTGAATGAGGCTCACTAATCGTCTGTTTTCAAACTTTAAATTTTATGTTTTTTCTACATCGCGCATGCCAGACAGACTTTTAACAAGCAGTAGTGAGAAGAGGACTAAACTCCTCCCACTTACCGATGACGGTGTCGTAGTCCACGATGTCGAAGTAGACCACAGCCACAGAGCACCAGACCCCCAGGAGAGCCAGCACCACAAACCAGGTTATAATGGAGTGCTTAGAACCTCCTCCGTCTCCTCCCCTCTCCGTCTTCTTTCCATTCTTGCTCTCCGTCAGCGGCGTCTTCCCCTCTGAGGATGCCAAAGTGATAAAATCCTGCATCACATGATCGGGGCCACAGGCAAAAAAATATGTGTTCTGACTTTAAAACTCAAAAATCGACCCTGATCCTCATCCGTACGTCTCTGATAACACAGCATTTAAATATTTAACATGTCGGGTTTGAGTCTCTTTTAGCCATCTGTGCTAACCTGGGAATACTGTTGCTATGGTTACCCCCATTGCCTCATTTCAACCAAAGTCTTAATGAGGTGTGGAACCACGTGTGAGGTGTCCTATTGTTCTGGCTTCAATTGGTGAGAGATGTGTGTTACTGCGAGAGCGAAACACTGCAGCTCTGTGTGTGAAACCACAGACAGAAGGCTTTTGTCTGCATGTGAGAACTCTTCAGCGGATATGAGAAGATGATTCAGTGCTAGAATCAAGTCTCTTTCAGAACAAGAAACATATAAAAACTAAGCCATTCTGAGACTATTTTATGGCAATTTTGCACTTTTTACAGGACTTACGCAACACTTCTAAGGCTCAGTTTAGCTAAGATCATGATCAAGATTCATTTTTGTGGTTTCTCTCACAGCCATTCAGAGCTTCCATCCTTCTGTGCAGCAGCTACAGCCCGTAGAGCCTGAAACAAAGTCGAGCGACGAGTATCTGACCGCGTTAGCCGCTCAGCAGCGGCGCTGTAATCGAGTGAATGCTTCCATTCTCTCTCTGCACTCCTTTAAGGTGGCTGCTTCTCTTATTGGCCCAGGCAGAACTCGGCGCTGAAAGGGGCCGAAAGCTGTGCAGCCACCAGCTGTCAAACACCATGTTTTCAGATTCTAGAACAGTTCAACATTTGCCGTGTCGGTGGTTGGGGGCCATATAATTCATCTGTATTTTATCAGATTTACATCTGCTTCTAAATCCCTTCAAATTCGACACATCCACCACTGCTGATGCACCTGTGATATCATGATTTTAGCCACTAAAAATACACCAGTATGTAAAATTCTCTTTGTTGTTTTAAAGTATTTGATATTATTTAATGACAACAGCTGTCTGCTTTCATATCACAACCACAGCTGATATAACGATGTAAAACAGGAAACGATATGGACTATTATTGGACCCTCAGACTGGCAGTTTACTCTGAAAATATTCTGCAGGATGTTCAGAGCTGCCTCAATGTCAAAACACCACAGCAAAACAAAAACCAGCCACGGACATCCGACTCTACTCCTCATAACCATGCCAGGCCAAACCAGTCCATGCCAAACTGGTCCTACCCGTCTCCCCTGCTCCCGGCTGCTCCTCCTCCTCGTTATCGCCTCCTAGCCAAACCAAACCGGGCCAGATGAGAACCAGCCATAAACCAAACCGGCTCAATTCATACACCTGTCCTACCTGTCTCCTGGACCGCAAGCTGCTCCTGTGTCAGCAGCTCCTCCTCCTCCTGCTCCTCCTCGGTGTACACTTCCTCCTCCTCAGCATGGACCTCGTCTACAGGAACTGAAGAGGAGGGTGAGGAGGAGTAGGAGGTGCCATAGCTACGGTAGCGCTGCATAGAGCGTCTCAGGTCTCAACTGAGCTGAACAGAATCACGCCAGGCCAGAACAAGGCTGGAACCAGGCCAGACTGGGACCAGCGCAGACAAACCTCCAGCAGTTCAACATAAAACTAAGAGCCAATCTTCAGAACTGCCGACCATCTGAACAGATTACACAGCAGCGAACAAAGAGAAGGACAGAAAGGGAGCGGAGCTGAGAAACAGAACTCCTCCTCCTCCAGAACCTGATCCTCACTATTATTAGAGCCGACAACACCGGGGGCTCTGTGTGTGTGTGTGTGTGTGTGCGCCTGAGATGCCAGAGAGGACAGAACAGCCCGCAGAATAACCTTGACACACGTTTGTTCACACACACACTCTCAGCGGGGGCAAACGTCAGCTCAGATAAAGGGGCAGTACGTGAAGTTTTCCCAACACACACTCTTGAGATTGTTCTGATACTGTTTCTTCCCTCTTGATATCGAGAACCGATCTGAAAACACTGCATTTAGAACATAGGAATTAATTAATACATACTTATTGTACATGTATTTATTTGTATTGAGCTATCAGTCGTACCTGGGAAATCACACAAATCTGGGAATAAACAGTAATTAATCTAAAAAATAAATGTCATTAAAAACAGAGGTGCACTTTTTTCCCAGCTCTGATCCAATTCCCATAGCTGGATCTGCTGATACCTACAACAGTTCTGGCTGTTGTTGCTTTGTTGTTTTGTGGATAGTTGTTTGCGAAACAAACAAACACCATAACACTTCTTACTAAGATAGCAAAAAATATACAAGAATACATTCATTCCAAGGCCATTTATTACTAGTTACAGCAAATTAACAATTTTCAAGTTAAATACTGGAATAAATACAAGAAAAATAAATATCTACTCCATCTAAAACAACACCTGCTTTTAAGGACTGACTATCTTCCCCTTCATATATAAATATATATTAATATATTGCTTATATACGTTTAGATTATCTTGCTTGTCTGTGTTGATTTAAGGCTGTTGCACAACAAGTGTGAGGCCAATAAACAGCATGAAATTAGGAATAATTCAGAGGCAAATTTTGACTCGCCTGTTTATTCACATGAGGGGCGACGCAAATTCAGGAACAAATTATGCAAATTGTTGGAAAAACTTTCTGTTCAAAGAGGTGTGGCAATGTGAAAGTATTTGGATTGGTCAAATGTTTGTTCATCAGAACTGAAACTTTTGGTAAAAATTGATTGACAGTTGAAGAAATAAAAGGTGGAATTTTGCTTGGCGAATTGCGTTGCTGGTGCAAAAGCTTGCTCGAATGCCTGCAGGTTGGAAGGAACTGAATTGTGGGTCTGGTGTGCAAACGCCTTTAGAACGAGGATCAGTGATGCCATCGCATACTTGATAAGTGACTGGCATAAGGATGAGAGGAGCCTTGTTCCAGCAGTGGAACGGATCGATCCTGAAGGCTCGTGGATCACACGTGTCAGTGGGATTTTCCAGTGCAAAATGTTGCCAGACTGCTGACATTTTGCTCGTCTCACACTGTCAAAAATTGCTTCTTCTTTGCTGCCCTAAACAGTAGTTGACGGCATGTTTAGCAGCAGAAAATTACTCCAGTGAGGAGTTTGGTCATTATGAGCGATTCGCTCGACACAGCGAGCAACGTGACGGCATGAAGGAACGTTGGGAATAAATCCCATTTTCCTCCACTAACTACACACAAAATGCTCCTGAAGCTTCCGCTAACATCGAGCAGATACCTACAGTCAACCAGCCGCGTGTTTTAGACTGTAAAGATACTGTATAAAACCAATGTGTCTGGTGACTGAAGAGGGCGCCGTTTTCTGCTGCGTTCCCATGTTATTGAAAGACATAGACTTCGTGAGGTTGACTTATTCCCATTTGAATGGGAATCAGAAACGTTCGACCTTTGTTGTGAGAAGTTCCCACTCAGATGACATCACACTACCACCCACGTGTCAACGTGACAAACGCCGTAAAGCACTTCGAGGCGTCAGCAGATTTGTCCATATTTAACGTTTTCAAAACAGTTGTAAAACATGATTTTTGAAATATTTGAATTCATGAAAATCGTGACGCCACCCCTACTATAGTGCGATCACTCATTTTTGGGATTATCGTGACATCCTTGGCGCTGCCGTCTTGTTTTGTTTGTTTTTGGAAAAGCGTCCACAGCAAATTTAGAGTTTCTACTAAATTCTAATATACTTGACGTATTCATTACAGTTAATACTCAATAAATGGGCTTCAACCTTAAAACAAACATGACACAATTTTACATTTAACAAGATGATTATATCTGTTGGGATATTCAATAAAAGGAGAAAAATAGCAGAGTCTGTGCAGGCTTTCAGCTCTTCTTACACCTCAGTCCTGCTTTCACTCATTTCCATTTGTTGTTTCCAAGAAAAAACATGTGCAAATGTGGCCAAACGGGGCAGCGCAGTGTGACGAGGGTGAAGCTCCGAGAAGGTGTCAGTTCAATACACGCTGTGTTTGAAGCAGCGTTAAGGCTCTTTACAGTCACCTTCTGCTGCAGCACGTTGTTGGCAATAACACGGTGACTACATGCACTGCAAACATCCACTGGATACAAGTTTCTGATTTTTATGTAAGTGTGACCTGTCAATACCGACTTTTGACCATTCTCATTTTTTTTCCAAAAACCGATTGACAGCATATATAATGGTGACCCATCTTTCAATACAAAATATTATTGTCATTACAAAGAGTATTCAGTCTCAGTGCACTGAGACTGAAAAGAACTATTTCACCTGCCAAACACAACAAAGGTCAGCTACTTGCATCATGTCTACCAGATAACAGGACATCGACCTTTTCCTCTTTTTTTTTTCTCAGAATAAAAAAGTCCACAGGTTACAAATGTCCAGATAAATCTGAGCTGTAATGCTCTCCAAGTAAGAGGAGGAAAGAGAGTGGAGGCTGCTGGGTTTGTGGTTGGCGCGAACGCTAGCTTCAGCTGTGCTCGTTGGCATCTTCAGGCTGGTCACTGCCAGCTGGGTGACCATGTTTAAAGTGGCTCATCAGGTTTGTTGGTCTGAACGTTTTTAAGGTGCTTCCTAACCAGTGAAGAACCTCCACACTACCGCCATGTTTACGTTGGCGGCTGGGATGTTTCTGAATTACACGTGTGGCCTGATTGGAAATGCGTGGGCTGGTCGGTTCGACCGGTTTTGTATTAAAACACGTGTGATATTCCCATCTTCGCTGCATCATGGAGACACGTTTAAACCTTACTCGCACCAATTATTCCTACTGGAGCTCTTGCTGAATTTTTCGGCAGTTTGCGACACATGCTCCGTTTTACGGCAGACGAGGCTCAGTCACAATCTCAATGGCGCCTTCGTCTGACAATGAGATGAATGTGGTCCTTCACTTGGACTGCAAACAAGCTGAGACAGACTGCTCTTCTGCCCTGGACGGGATGGGAAATGATGCCTGACGTCATGACGCTGCTGCAGAATATGCTGATTAACATGAAAATGGGATTATCCAGAAAATTCCTTCACCACATTATGGACGTTATGTGCATGTAAATGTAGTTGTTGAGATGTTGGAGGAGAAACAATTGAGGGGTCACCCACAGAGCTGCATCTATTACGACTGTTTTCATTCCCAAATGATCATTTAGTCTATTTAATGTCAAGAAAAGGGGAAACTAGAGAAAAATGATGTGTTCTGTCCAACTATCATTCAGAAACCCAAAGAATCTCCACCTACAATAAAAGGGATGCCCGAGACCATTCATTAATTAGCAGCAACAGGTAAAGTCAGTAACATTCCATGTTCCAATAGCCAGCTTCGGCAAACCGGGGATCGGACCGCCAAGGCCCCTGCCTTTGACTGCCACCCGATACACATAGCACCGGACCTCTATGGCTCCTCCTGCGGGTGGTGGGCCCACATGAGGACGGACCCACGTCTCCTTCTCGGGCTGAGCCCGAGCGAAAGCCCAAAGTGGAAGAGTTCAAATATCTCGGGGTCTTGTTCACGAGTGAGGGGAAAATGGAGCGGGAGATTGACAGACGGATCTGGGCGGCGTCGGCAGTGATGCGGACGCTGAAACGGTCTGTTGTGGTGAAGAGAGAGCTGAGCCAGAAGGCAAAGCTTTCAATTTACAGGTCAACTCTCACCTATGGTCACGAGCTCTGGGTAGTGACCGAAAGAACGAGATTGCGAATACGAGCGGCCGAAATGAGCTTCCTTCGCAGGGTGGCTGGGCTCAGCCTTAGAGATAGGGTGAGGAGCTCGGACATCCGGGAGGAGCTCAGAGTAGAGCCGCGAGCCAGTTGAGGTGGTTCGGGCATCTGGTCAGGATGCCTCCTGGACGTCTCCCTGGGGAGGTGTGTCGGGCACGCCCATCCGAGAGGAGACCGAGGACACGCTGGAGAGATTATATTTCTCGGCCAGCTTGGGAACGGGAACCAGCTCGGTGTCCCTCCGGAGGAGTTGGTGGAAGTGGCCGGGGAGAGGAGCGTCTGGATCTCCCTGCTCAGGCTGTTGCCCCCGCGACCCGGACCCGGATAGGGGGCAGAAAACGAGACGAGATGACTTAAAGTCGGTCTGATTAGGATACCTGTGAACTATGGAAACACACCTGGAACACAGGTGTTTCCATAGTTCAACACAGATGCAAATGGTCACTGAACCCTATTGAAATAACAAATACTGTCATAACTTCGAAAGTAAGAATAGGCTTTATGTCGGGGTTGGAAATGAGACAGAAAACAGGTTTATTTTAGTCGCCTTCGTCCCACTGACACAGTGACTGCACCTTTAGCTTATTAGCTAATGTTAGCTGCTGCGGCTAGGTTAGGTTAGCCTCGCATCGCGAACTGTCCCGCCGCTGGACGAGCCAACTAGTGGTCACATTCCGTTCTTCTGGACGCCATCGTGTCGTGACGTTATCTGGACTGAGTTTTCTAGATTCTGGCCAGGCCGAAGGCCAGAAAAACAATAGCTAAAGCGGCAACGTATTTTTATATCGTGAGAGAGTAGAACCAGAATCCGTTCAAGATTCCCCACTTAAAGTTATTCTTATCTAACTGCGAAGCGAACTCTGAAGAAAGCACCAATACGCGTTTCATAGCGACCTCTAAAACCCACTTCTCAATTCGGCTTAGGTTAAATAACAGCACACCCACTGATTTACACTTGAATCAAGTTTTACTGCTCGTGGGCATCGTTCCAGACGCACTTTCGTCTGAATGGGACGGTGAGAACCTCGAGCGATCCACAGCCGAGAGCTGCTGATTTTGTCTCCCATTAGGTGGAAACCTCAGCCGAATTGAAGAACGTATCCCAACATTCCTAAAACTGCTCCAGGTTCCTTCTGTCGGGCACTCATCTCCGTCGAGACGGGAATATATCGTAAACTGCAGAACTCGGAAGGCGAGTTTGAACAGAAGACGTGAGGGGCTCGGAGAACGCAGCGAAGTCCGGGTACCGACCTTTCCTTCCGTGGGCTTTGGGATTCCTTCTCTGGGCCATCGTGTCCTAAGTCCTCCAGGGCGGGTCGACGGGTCGCGCAGCTCCGGACAAACACGTCAACTCGGCGGTAATTACGACAAAAACACGGACTAACTGAAGGCTTCGACTCGTGAGGCTCGTTCCCCAAAATTCACGTCCTCACTTGGATACCAGCAAAGCCAAAGTCCATAGCAACTGTGATTGATTCCACTCGTAAGCAATCAGAGCCAGAGAAGCGTGTAAGAGGCGGGACCGCAGGCGGCCTCTCGTAGTTTTCCACCAATGGGGTTGCTGTATGCCTCCCCTGCCTCCTCCCCCCGTTTGGACAGGAGCAAAAACGTGGCAGAGGAGCGATGAGGAGGATGAGGAGCTCCCAACATCTGGGGCGGAGAGAAACGATGGTTCCAAGGAAAACACAAAGGATTACACGAAGGGCAAGAAGAAGTACAGAATCAAAAGTATAACTTTAACCTTTTAACCCCTTATGGGATGAAACGCAGCCTACATCATCAGCATCTTCATCCAAAGTAGCATTACGACACTGTCGAAACATGCTTTTACTTTACAGCTAAAGCTTCAGTAGCCAATAAAGACAAACAGTAAAGTAAATGAAGAAATACAGTAAAATGATTTCTGAATATTTTGGAATAACTTCCAAGTCTTATACTATTAATTTCAAAATGGCATCAAACGGTATTTGTGTGTGAATTGTGGACACAATGGAAATACTCGAGCAAAGGAGGAAAAAAATATCAAAACTGTGCTAAAAAATGTTGATGATTTATGGATCACTGCCGGGGAATACAGTCCCGCAGCGCCCCCTGCAGGAGAGGGGCGTGAGGCGGCTGCAGGCGGAGAGCAGGAAGCGTTTTATTTCTGAATAAATTATCAGCCGTTGGACATTTCAGGTTTCTGTCCACGTGTAGAGACGAAGACGTGGGGAATCAGGAAGTGTGACGCAGGAAGACGATGTTCTGTGGAGCGTGTGGACCCTCCCGTCCTGTTTTCGGGTGGGGGGGACCCGGGCTGGGCTGGGGGGCGTTGTTGGGTGCGTGCGTTGGCCAGCAGAGGGCGCTGTAGGACAGCGTTTGACAGACCGGGGGGCCACGAAGCAGAGCGTCCGAGTCCAAGATGACCCCAAACGTCACTGCAAAAGCCTGATAAATAAAACCAACTTAACCTTAACACAAATCTTTATGAGTTTTGTGTTTTTTCAAACGGTGTTACATTGTTTATGTGCTGTGTCACAGGTTCACCCACCGCCCACGCCAGCGCAGCCATGGTTGCTTCTGTCGCACTGATCCCTGGTGCGTGTGTCAAATAAATAAACAGCTTTTAGAATTTTCACAATTTTCACATTTAAGTCCGCGCTGTGATTCTGGCCACGCCCACCATGACATCACATCCATGTGACGATGCCAGTGTTTGTTGGCAGCAAAGTGACTCCACCCACATAGGTAACAAAACAGGAAGTAACCTGCAAATTTATAAATTAATTAAAAATTTCTACATCAAACATTTAATTCACTTCCGTATTTATTTACTTTTGAAAAAAATTCTATATTTAGTTACACTTTTAATTGACGTCCTCTTTTATTATTATTCTTAATGTGACGCCTGATGAATATTATATAAATAGAATTTCTTTTCACATTGTCATTTTATTCATTTACCAAAACAAAACGTTGACGTCATGACAGTTTTATTTACAGCCCCCTCATTTGCATAAATGCTACAAATTAATAAAAAGAGACACAGAAAGTGTTGGGAAATGACACAGAAACATGGAGAGAGAGAGAGATTCATGATATATGTGGCCTAAATCCTCTTCAGTACATTTGAATCCATTTTTGATATTTCTGGACTATAAACTAAATAACCGTTTTGCTCCACTGACAGCTGGGACACTCTGGTGTTTGACCACCAGGGCGCGCCCCTCCCTCAGCGCCCAGCACACCGCGGCATGCTGGGAAACGGTTGCTGCCGCGAGGAAAAGTGTCCCTGTCTGTTTTAAAGTGCAAAAGTCGCCATGTTGTTGACCAGGTTGTCTTCAGGGGCGCCTGTGAGTTTTTCTGCTGTTTATATTTTATCTTCAGGACCTTCAGTCAAAATCATGAGGGCAACTGTCAGTTTAAAAAATCTTCTGGGGGAAATTTACTTAAACTGCCAACAGGAGCAACAAACGACTCGTTAAATGCGTCTATTACAAACACATGTAATCATTTTATTAAAGGGGACATGACGTGATTTTATTTCTATATTTGTTGATATGTTTTCCATTGGTGTCAGGTGTTCACTGTTTTTATTGGTGATATTATCTCAGGTGTATTTACAGGAATTTCTATTTACTTATTGCATAATTTGTTTATGATTTTGTTGGACTATTAGTTTTTTCCTCCATCCTCAGCTTTTTTAACCAGAGAAAATTAAAATTAATATGAAGTCACACTGGAACAAGTGACGTCTCCTCAGTTATTGGTCAAAATCAGGGATTTTACAACATGTTTTTAAATAAATCTGCTGAGTGCCCCCTGCTGGCTGGCTGCAGCATAGCTCATACACTCTGATTTTGTTCATTTTGATTTATTCCATAGGTGAACGTTTATTTTGTTCTCTCTCTGTCCCTCTTTCTCTCTCCATCTACCTCCCTCCCTTTCTCTCTCCCCCCCTCTCCCTCTACCTCTCTCTCTCTCTCTCTCTCTCCCTCTCCCTCTCCCTCTCTCTCTCTCTCTCTCCCTCTCCCTCTACCTCTCTCTCCCTCTCTCTCTCTCCCTCTCTCTCTCTC
>KV751389.1:216742-242703 GCA_001698575.1 Mola mola | reverse complement strand
CTGTCTGCCCCTCCAGGTTCCGGAGACGCAGCCCGACAGTCCGGTCCGACGGCCCAAACTTCCGCTGCTGCGCGTCCGACCAACTCCGCGGAGAACGAAGGGAATCAAAGCAACAGCTGGAGGAGGACTTTTATTTTGGAGGCGCGCGCCACTCACACCTGAGCGGGATAACACGGACCTGAGGAGGGAGTGAGGCAGCCCGGCGCGCACCTCCTCCTAGTCCTGCTCCTCGTTCTGCTCCTCGTTCTGCTTCTCGTTTTGTCCCCGGAGTTGACGGCGCATGGAGCCGCCTGTCCGGAGGGGACCCGGCGGCGCAGGGCGGTGAGGACGGCCAACGCACCTCTTTCACATGTGAGTAGCGCCCGAAGCGTGAGGAAATGTTGCTCTGGGGATGAACTCTGACCTTTCACCACGAACAAACAAAATGTTCCCGGGCTCGTTATGGGCTGCTGCTTTCTCATGTTTTGGCTTGTTTACTAAACTGTGATACACAAATAACAGTTCACATGTCTGCACCTCCTGGTTGTTTCTGCGCCGGATTAATTAGAGGCTACAAACGCTGAAGTAATGGAAACTAAATCTGTTGGAACCGTCGTTTGTTTCCTTTACTTACGTGAGGTTGACGTGTGTTTACAGAGGAGAATAGTGTTTTTAGTGGAGTGTGTGACTCCTGCAGGATTTACCGTCTCCATCGGTGTTTACATAAAGCGACGCTGCCGAGTGGGGACGATTATCAGCGGACTGACTCAAACATCCCAGAGAAACGCAGCAGGTGACAGGACATCAGTCCCGACTGGACTCCCCTTCCGGTCCTCATGGTCAAATTGCGCCTGTTCTGTCAACAAAAACTGAAGGTTAAGATCTGTGGATCCAAAGACTCGGCCCCCCCCCACCTTATGTAAGACTCCCGACCATCAACAGCCAACCAATCAGCAGACATGTTTGTTCTGATAGAAGCAACAACAACCACTTTTATTTTAATCTGTAATTAAAGCAACAAAATAGCTTTTTACTTCCCTGCAGCGACCAGGGAAATTTAGGGATGTAAGTTAACTGAAGCAGGTGTGCTGCTTCAGCCTTTCCGTTTGGTCACGTGGAATCCCAGCGAGGTGTGCGCTCCCTGCTTTAGGACCTCAACATAAACCACGATGCTACAGGTTAAAGCAGTTAGCAGTTATCTAAGAAATCTGGCTAAACGTGTTCAATGACAGCTAGGAGGCTAACATTACAGCTAACGTTACAAGCTAGTGAAGGAGACGCCACCAGATCCCGACATGTCGATTTCAAGGAATCTTGCCAGAGACTTTCCTACCCTCAGCTGTGCAGGACGTCAAATGAAGAAATGCGCACAAATGTTACCAAAGTGAGCACATTGTAGGATGCTAAACGCTAAGGGCTCAACGGGAACGGAATTAAACTCACTGCTTTTGTCATGTGACCCTTCTGACAGACGGATGGTTCTTGTTAGGTTTGTTTCTGCGTGTCCTAGAATGCCGACAACGTTCGATCGTGCGGTGAGCCGACTACCATGCGTTAGTTCTGTCGTACGGCAGAAACTGAGCTCGGCTAAATCAGCTGACCTCAAAGCCCGCCCGCATCCCCTTCCGTTCTCCAGTCTGACTTCACCGCTCGCACGGGTGTTGTTGTAGATGCCTGCTCGGCTCGGTACCTCCGGGGGTGTAGCCGTTCCACCCAGGCACATGGAAGGGCAGGGAGCTCCCAGAACCTGAGTTACAGATGTAACCTACTGCAGCGGTCCTCACTGTCCTGTCACGTACGATACTTCTGTTATTGGCTCTTCTTGCATGGGGGAGGGGCAGGAAGGTAAAAAAGGACAAGAGGCAGATGAAATGCAAGATTAATGCGGTGACCCTTGACCCTGTCGGCCTCCTCCCGGCTGTCCCGTTCCGCCGCGAGAAGGACGAGACGCCGTTCAGGGACAAATATGTGGCAGGAAGTGGCCAGAGAGCGCCGGTTGTTCTTGGCAGACACGGTCACATTCACCTCGACAGGCAGGGGTCGCTGCCGCGTGTCTGCGGGGAATCAGCATCGTCGTGTGGGCGTGGCAGTGTACAGTGACATCACGGAGGCTTTTTAACCAGAAGAGGCGTGCGAGCCGACGCTGCCTGGCAGGCGTTACCTTTATGTGTGTGTTTGTTCAGTGTGGCACATCAGGCCTCCACAACAGCTTCCTGCTTATTGTCTCCAGCCTCCTGAGCCCCCACAATCCACCTCTCCCCGTCCGCTGTTTGTTGTCACGGCAGCTAACTCCCGTCAAAGAGCTGCTTCTCAGAAGGTCACAAAGCCTCATTTACCATTTTGCTTTCAATCGCACAAACTTTTCCAGGAAGCGTGAAAACCTACCGTCAGCTGCGTTTCCAGGAACTGACCTTTAAAGTTAGGCTCCTCTTCCTCCCTCCGTTCCTCACGGTTTCACGTCCATACCGGCACAGGTCCGGCGAGACCACATCCCGCTGTGGTGACCAGACAATCTTGAGAATAACAGGAATTATGTGGAAGAGGATTATGTCCACATTTGTCGCTTTAGCTTTAGAACTCTGAGAAACAAAGTACTGAGCTCCTGGAAAATGTCAGAATTTTTAGGAAAAGTCTCTTTTATAAAGAAGTCAGAGTTTGGGGATAAAAGGGGAATTTTGAGCAAACAGTCTGGATTCAGAGGAGGTGATTAGATTTGACTGAGAGGTTTCCGGCGGCCGTGACCTCAGACCGCGGCGCCATTCTCGGGTTAAATTCACACACGTGGAGCGGCAGGTATGAGCTGCGTCAGACACGGCGTCCAGATCCTTCTCTGCACAGTCGAGCTTTAATCCCATCGCGGCCTTGAACTAACAGTGACGCCTCAGACGTACAGAAGGATTCACAGTTGGAATTTGTGTTGGAATTCAGTTTCCAAACTCTTTGTTTGTGTCTGGAATCATATTACTAGACTTCATCAGATCTGATTTTCAGGATTGTACCAAGTGTATTTTTTTCCTGAGGGAGTTAGTGGTGACTGTCCAGCTAGCTGACTCCGCCCACCCGGAGCTCGCGGCGAACACGTCCGGGTTCCACCTAGTCAACCTTGCCTCCGTTCGTTTCGGAGGATGTGTTCAGTCTCCGTCCAGTCATGTTCACTGTAGATGCTAGCTAACGTTAGCTGTGATAGCTTAGTTAGCCTCAACATTAATATCCGCTATTATGATAAATGATATTAGCTCGTGTTAAATCATCTTAGATCAGCTAACGATAATTAGGTCAGCTGACATTAGCTAACATTAATTATGCTAGATGACATTAACTATAGGTTAGTTGGGTGATTTAGCATGTAGAGTTCAGGCAGAGCGGCTGGAGGAACTCAGAGGGAAAACCAGGATCAGTGAGGCCCCGCCCACAGAAACGCTGCTGACACAATCACGTTAATTATTCCTGAGAGATGATTGCTCAAAGTAATCTGGACACGAACACCAGAATCCGTAGCTGATCAGTGGTGATTACAAACACGCCAGTCTCGTTTTTTCATTGATCAAAATGTTGTATTGCTCCTTTTGTTG
The DNA here is from genome assembly GCA_001698575.1 of Mola mola. Classification (NCBI taxonomy): domain Eukaryota; kingdom Metazoa; phylum Chordata; class Actinopteri; order Tetraodontiformes; family Molidae; genus Mola; species Mola mola. Next base: position 239,152 of record KV751389.1, on the reverse strand, counting down.
GCCATTAAAACGTGCAGACTTCGGTGAACGGACAATAAAATGGCGGCGTGTGCTCCGTGCTGAATACCAGAGGCTTCACAGCACGGCCGTGTGAGAGCTGGTGAGTCATTGGAAGTAAAATAGCAGAGAGCAGCATGTGTCAGCTTTAATGGAGCTCTGACAGCTTCTTTAAGTGAGCGTCCACGGCGACATGAGGCCTGAAAGCTGCAGCGAAAAAAGACCGAAAAAACACAAACGACGAGGACGACTCTGACACCGAATGTGTGTTTTCTCCCAATGTTCTTCGATCCACTGTCCAGAGGAACGCCGCCGTTTGTTTCAGCTCAGGCTCATCTCACCTTTAAAGGGACAGCTCCCACAATGCAACAGCCCGTCTCCACAGCGCCACCTCTCATTTCACCGTCACCTCCAGTTCTCAGAAGCGTGCCACAGCTGGCTGTGATTTACGGAGGAACTATTTTCTCTCCGTATCACTGCGCAGATGGATGAGAGGCTAGCTGAGTAAGCTAACTAAGCTAGCTAACGTTACAGCTAACCTAACCCGAACCCTTATATACTCTTAATCATTTCCAACAGTTCTGTCACACGTTTCTGTTTGGGAAGGAGGCCCTTTGCGTCCAAGTGAGGTCACCACGAATGTGCCCGTTCAAAATGATCGCGACGCATTTGAATGATCACATGATACTCGAAGTAGGTCCAACAAATGGTGGTAGATTGCAACATTTTATTTCAGTTTCTAACCCGGAAGTATTACAAGTGGTTCAAAGCCAAATGAGGACATTTCCAACAAAACTAATAAAAAATAATAATGTCTCAGAACGTGACCGCGGTCAACTCCCCTCCCCCCACCACGTGATGACATCACACCTGTGACGGAGAGCTGGCACATATGTAGCTCCACCCACTCTGTCAAGTGTGATCACAAAATCACTGAAATGTGAGAACGCACTCACCGATGTCCCTGTCAGGATCGCCATAGCGACCAGCATCAGCGTCAACAACAGGGCGTCCCTCCAAGCTGGGAACCCTATGCCCTCTGGGTCCTGCGGGAGGAAGTTGTTCGCACAGGAGACTTTTCAGCCACTTCGCCAACTTCCCTCACAGCTGCACGGCGGAAAACACGTCGCTTACATCGTTTCTGAGGCGTGGAAAGGCGGGACGACTGGTCACATCCTTTGCTGTGAAGATCGTTGTGGCGGTTCTGCAGACGGAAGAGAATCAGGGCCGAGTCATGAGAAAATGTATTTTTTCATTCTGCCTTATTCATGTATGAAAAAAGTCGAAATGTCAAGAGTGCTGAAATACAATGATGGGATGCGGCGCCTTCCTGAGCTCCGCCCTCTCAGGATCAAACCACTTATCTGCTGTGAACTGCACACAGCTGTAACCATGGATACCATCAGCCGCGATGTGCTCAACATTTTGACTTTATTCACGAGATTTTTTTTCTTAGTGTCTGGTCCTAATCCTCCTCCGTAGGGGGGTAACTGTCCCTTTAAAAGAAACTCTTCCTATTAGCACGTTGCTCGGCTAGCTAGCAACTACCTCACCATCTGGTTACATAAAACAAGATTTAATGTTTGAAACATGTTTACACCATCCTGGAGGAAGTAAACAATCAGCTCAAAACCGACCTCATGATCGTAAAATGTGTCTTTACATTTCAACGTTTTACATGATTGTTTTTACTCTGAGATAAATCTAATAGATCAAGAGAAGTCGTGAAATCTAACCCTAACCCGCTACACAAAAACTCCCAACGCGTCTCGTCTTTTGTGCTTGTTTTGGTTGTTTTGTGACATCGTAAAATCCGTCCCTGGCTTAATTAGAAATACATGTAGCTGTGGGTGAGAAATGCCATCTTTCATGGAAGATGATGACTGTCACCCCTGAAAATATGTTTAAATAAGAAGAACATTTATTAGGAAGAAAAGATTTTTGTTTACCGAAATTCTTTTATTGTATCAGACTTCAGGTATTTTTTTGGTCAAATTCTGATTTTGGGATTAGTGGAACATTCTGACTTCAATCTTACAATTCTGAGAACAAAAATTAAATGAAAAATGAAAAAATAAATAATTCTGAGAAATTAAATGTAATCAAATTTAAAAAAATAATTAAAATGAAATAAAGATAAAAATAAAATAAAATTAAGTGTATAATTAAATAAATCAATAAATCAAATATTGATATTGATACCAAATATTATCGAATTGTTTTCACATTTCACTTCAGCTGTTGTTTCTGGGTTTTTTTCTTCCTGGCTCTGTGGCCCCGCCCACAGGTTCCCTCCCACCTGTGATGTTGTCATTGAAAATGAAACTGCAACCGCTGCAGTACCGCGAGCGGCCACTGGGTGAAGTGGGAAGAGGGGCTGTTGCAGGTCATGCGAGGCTTAATGCACATTTAGCGTGAAAACCTTTACTTTGTGAGGAAACCCGTCCTGTTGGGGGCGACTGCGGGAGCCGACAGGGTCCGGAGGGCAGAAATGACAGCGAAGTGACAGATTTACTGTAGCTGACGAGCTTCCAGGAGGCCTGTTAATGCCACACACAGGCTGCGACCTTGGAGAGGGTTCGTCCGATCTCAGGTCTCGTGATTTATCAGACACACATGAGGTCACACGACCTCCAACACTCCTCCTCCACCTGTTCACCTCCCGCACCTGCTCCCTCTGTCGTCTGTCTGCGTCCATCCTCGCCGTCGGTCGTCAGGCCCGACAGGGGAGACGCTCACATCTACTTAACTGCCGTTCCATCCCAACACAAAGGCTCCGTATCACGAGGCTAACAAAGGCTTTTGGACAAACACAACGAGGCAGTTTCTCATTGGTTCTCCCTCAGGAGATACAGGATGTAAATGTTTTTTAATGAATGATTAGATGAAACAGGACTTTAATCCCACAGCAGGGAAATTCCCCATCACAGCAGCTCCAGTAAACACAGACAACACAGCAATAAGAGTAAAGTATACAAGAAAGATGAATGGAATTCATTCAATTAAAGAAAAAAATAAAACTACATCAACTATAGACACCGTTTTTGCTTCTGCTTGAATAATAAAAAAAACAGAGAAGAGCTGATATTTGACACAGTCCAACAGTTACAGTTAATAACAGGATCAAGAGTCATAATTGTCTTGATGCACATCATGTGTGTAGAGAAACGGCAGGAAGTGGCGTTTGGAAGTTGGACTGACCTTCGCTGATGTGTCGAGCGTTACGCATCGGAACCACTTTACTCGTACAAAACTGTTCCTTAAGTTACATCTGATCTCACCAGCACAAACCCCAACATGCTTTTTCGTTGTTTGTTAATTTTTTATTAATTTCTGACATTTACACACCTTAAATGACAAAAAAAAAGACGCTGCGTTAACACACAAAATGGCCCAAAACTTACTGTTGGTGATTGTGTGAGCAGGACAGGAAAAGAAACTTTACAATAGAGTTACATTAATTAACAATAGTTAATGTGTAACCCGACAGCGCACATGGTTGATGACATCACGTCCAAGCGACGCATGTCCCTTAAAGGTCCAGTCCGACTGTTACAAATGCAGTAAGAATTGTTTATTAACAGTCAATTAATGGGCCATTTAGTAACGGTCTCCATGGTAACTGAGGCACTAATTCAACAGTTTAAAACTGTCATTTAGTCTTTACAATAATGCGCACAAAGAGCGTTAATAAATGGTTAATTTAGGTTAATAAATGCTTTATTACTGGGCATTATTGTGTTAATTAATGTTTATAGGACATTATTAAGTGATTACATTGCAGATTAAATATGGCGCAACAGTAAAGGCTGCTGATATTTAGGCGCCTGCAGCGACGCCTGACAATAATGCTGCCGATCTGTACTTGGGCGCGTCGAAGCGGGGAGACGACCAGCAGGCATCAGGTCCTCGGCCCCACCCACAGCTGGCTGCCTTTCAAAACATCCTACAGGAAAGAGTCTAGCTGAGGCTGGAGCGTATCCCAGCATGCACTGGATGAGAGGCAGGAAAACACCTCGCGCGGGTCCATCTTCTTTCAGAGCGTGATGTCGTTTGTGCGGATGTCAGCAGTAAAGAGCACAGCCAGTTTTTAGGGCCGATACCAATAATAGGGAGTGGAAAAGTTACGATCTCGATAAATTTGGTGGATATATGCAAACTTCTTACAAAAATCGCACATATAATGTTATCAAACATTTGTAACTAATCAGCAATGTCCTAATGACAAAGCTCTGTAGGCATCTTTTCCGATATCACGAGAAACGATATGTATCGCGATACTGATAAATATGAACGTTTTAATATTTTAATGCATAAGAGGACAACAGTGTGATGATTCCACTTGCCCCTGCAACATTTGTCTGTTTTATTTCGTTTTTTATACGTCACCCAAGCTATCGACCGATGTCAGCGTTTCACTGGTCTAGTCGCTATACGTGAACTCAGACGCTACAACCAATAAGAGCGCAGGACAGCCGCCGACAGTGTGTCTTCCCTGTAGAACGGAGAGTCCAGTCTCTAACTACATACTCTCTTCTTCTTCTTCTGTCTCTCGCTTTTGTCGGATGTCCTTTTTGCAATCGGAACCATTTGCCTGTCGCCTGTCATTTCCTGCGCGACTGTTAGTCATCACAGTCACAGTCAACCAACCATGTGATTTTAAACAGCAGAGGGCGCTGCCCCCCCCCCACACACACACACACACACACACACACACCTCAGCTGGTCCTTCAGCTTGTTGACCTGATGGCACGCTGCGTCTCGCCTCACTTCCTGTTGTTGTTGCTCTTGTATGTTGTTCTGCGAGTTAAAATGGATTCTTTAATTGGATGAAGGAAAGGGGAGAAATACTGGGGCAGTTTTGGCCTGAGTAGTTGTGAAGTGAAACTTTTTCAGGCAGAATTTGTCTTCGTCCTCCATGTATGGTGAATCCCGGTGCATGGTCTCCTGGGGAGGGATCGAGGAGCGTGAAGTGTGTTGTCACTGAAAACGAGCACATGACTCCCGATCACGTAGCCTGAACCGCACAGAGATCAGCCGCCATTCAAACCCTGCAGTGGGATGTTGGCGTATTGGCCACTGATTCCGTGTCGTCGTGTGTATCTTATGCTGTTTCTGAAAATAACCAATATGAGCGTGAAGCTGAAACCACGTGACTGCACACGCGTGTTCTGGCTCCCGTGTGAAATCTGAGGACGTTTCAGCCACAGGTTGGACTGAAGAAGCTCTGCGAGTTCCGTCTTAAACACCCTGAATCTTAAAGTCCAGTCAGAAGCGAAGCCGTCAGGTTTTCAGGTTCGTCCGAGAACTCTGACGCAAGGATGAAGTGGGAAGATGTTGGTGGTTAAAGGTTAAAGGTCAAGGCCACTGCAGCCTCTGATCAAAGCTGCTGGCGGGTGACTGGGTCAGTGAGCTGAAATCTTGTGAGCCCAACATGTCCACAATTCACTGAGGGATTTTTGTCAAACCTACATTTGGACTGGAAGGTGAACCGGATACATGTCCGAGGTCAGAGGTCACTGTGAGGTGGCGCTACAGTGGGGTCTCTGGCCAATGTGTCAGGCGGATTAGAAACAACTAACTAACATTAAGATTTCCTGTTTCCTTTATCCTTATTTTCTCTTCTTTATTTCACGATTTGACTCGCAGACACTGAAGCAGCTCTGCAATCCCGAGTTTATTACAAAACATGCACCTTTGAAGAGTACGATTTATCCTCCCATAAAACCCGCAGAGACGGCCAATCAGACGGGGGGAATGATGCGAGGGTTCGTTGCTACGGCTGCAAAAGATGACATCACTTCCTGCTGTGGTCTGAACGTCAGAGGGTCAGATTGAAAATGAAAACTCTGACGAAATAAAAAAATTACCAGGTTGGACATGAACGGAGGACGCGAGCCTGCGAGTGTGTGTGTGCGTGTCGTACCTTTCTGTTCCCACCAAAACAAGTAAAAGACAAACTACAAGTGTGTAAATCAACAAGGACAGAAAGAAGAAGATTCTGGCCTTAAAATTATGTTCTTTAGGGTTCAAACCAAAGCAAAGTGACGGTTAGAAAACAGCTCGTAACAAAGATGTGACATGATGACACGGATCCGTCTTTGCTGGCAGTGACGAAGAGATCTCGGCCGGGGCTGCGTGTGGACTCTCGGGGTCGTCTCGTGGTCGATCCGGGTCGCCGGAGGGGTCGCCGGGGTTACGCTCACTTGTTGTCCCTCAGGACCAGAATAAGCTGCTGGTGGTTCATAGCAAGAGAAACATTAGCATATATGGATTGAAGCGGTGAGCTAACATGCTAACCAGCTGCCATGTTGGATGACACACACACAGGCGGGAGATCCTCACGCTTCCATTTAGAACTGAACGTGTGTTGGGTTTATATAAGAAAAAGGGACAGTCCACCCCAAAACTGCCTATGAAACAATGAAAGGTTGAGTAAAGGAATGAATTTGCCCTTAAATGTACCTGAATGTATTTACTAATCCATTCATTCATTTTTGTGTTTTTACATTTCTTTATGTATTTCAATAATGCGAGTAGACCCCATGAATATGATAAATTAATGAGCTCAGGTGGACAAACATCGAGGGGAAACATAAATGTAAATTCATAAAGAAATAAATCCATAAGTTTACAATGAAAATAAAAAATGACAACCGTTCACAAATGAGTTTCTCCAATTATTTTACCTTTCTTATCTAATACGGGATGATCGGAGGTGACAGACCAGGCCGCGTTGTAAGGTGTCCTTGGGGCTCGTGGACGTACGTCGCCGGATCGTTGGACGGGCTGGATGCCACTCTGAACCGCCAGCAGTTGGCGCCCAATTATTCTTTGAATCCACGGTTCGTGACCGACAAATCTACGACATTTTTGCTCGTAACTAAACTGAAACGATTATGTGACTCGTCAATTAATTTCCTGTAAATCGAGTCATTATTAATCATTGCAGATACATTTTGTATTGAGCTGGTGCTCAGGATCGAAAATAACAAACATTTGACCCCTAATCAGGTCTAAATAATCTTCCAGTTTTAAATTCGTAACTCAATCCACACAGCTGTTAATCACTTCTGAATTTTTTCACTTTGCTGTAGATGAATATCGTCTGCCTGCCTTTAACATCCATCACACACGAACAGTACAACAAAGATGGCCACGTGAGCTCCCCCCGGTGGCTGGCTGCAGTAAAGCTGATTAACCCCTCCACCTCCATGTTACAGGTGGGCCAAATTGGCCGGTACGTTCTTTCTCGGATCTTTGCTTTAATCAGTTACTCGATGATATCATAATGTTTAATAGTTGGGATATTTTAGCTCCATTTGTGAAGATGTGGCGGCCATCTTTATTTAGGTCAACCTCCAGGCGGTTGGGCGAGTCGATGACTTTAAAACCGCGAGCTCTGAAATATGAAGTGACAAAACGCAGGGATTAGAAACACGGAAAGCTGGAACGTGTTGACGGGACAAGAGAGAGGAACCGATTTACGAGGGAGGAGAGAGAGGAGACCGAGAGACACACAGAAGAATAACAGAAGTGAAGAGTCGAGGGAGGAGAGAGACTCAAATAGGATAAATGGAACTGGGTCGCTGCGTGTGTGTGTGAACAGGCAGAATCAATAGAAAGCCCATTGAAGTGACGAGAGGACACGTAAACACTGGTCTGTATTTACTTACTTATTATCCTCCGCCGTCACCTTCCCCTTAAACCACTGTGGGCGTTGAACCAGCGGGCAGGTGCACAGCTGATTGATTGGTTGGTTTCCTTGTCCTGTGGGTGAGTACAGACTCACCCACAGCATTTGAGGGGCCGGTGGAGGATCGCAGGCGTTCTGCTGCCGGCCTGCCTCAGGAGGACCTGACACCTTGACCTTTGACCTCCAAACATCACTCAGCGTGGCGGGAGTGTTGACGGGAGGAAACGTGCGAACTGAGGGTTTTCTTCCTCGTGTGCGAGCGTGGTACTCGCCCGGCCAGCGGCTCGGTTCAGGGACGGTCCTCATTCCCTGTCACCATAAACGGACCTTTGCAACACTGTGACAACTTCGGTGACGAGTGTGAAACACGGAGCCAAACTTTTAAAGTATTTGTGACATTTGATTCGGCTCATTTAAAGATTTGCCTCCTCAAAATTGGAGCTCAACCTTTTTAAACTTGTTTTAAACTTCATGATGTTTCTTCAGATGCTGTTTGTGTCTGGACAAATGGCCAAAACGGAGAAAAACCATTGTCCAACCAGTCAGACTGTTGCTCTAGTGCTACAAATTGGTTTTACGTGGCAGGACGGCTGCGGCTAGCTGCTTAGCATGCTAACTAGTCTGTGTTGCAGTGCTGTGTCAGTACTCAGAGGAGAGGCAGAACGTCGCTCGTCCCTGAAGCTGAGGTCGGTTCCCCTCAGTGTTTCTCCGTCTGTCCCTCACCGTCAGTCAGAAGTGGAGCAGCATGGATGTGTTAGCACGCGTGACGAAGCTATAACAGGGCGATGAGCTGGCTCGTCTGACCTCCTTTGGAGCTAAATTAAAATGAGCCTGAATATTGATGCCTAATGAAGGTTGTGTGTGTGAGAGACGAGCGATGACGAGGCTGAAAACCGGCCACTCTGGGAGGTTACCTCAATACGAAGCACACACACACACACACATACACACAGAGCCATGATGATGTTAGAATATGACACGCAACCATAATACCTTCCTCTCGTGTCTCAGTCCAACCCGTCAACATGGCCGATCTCTCGTAGCTCCTCGCCACCGTCACGCTGTGCTTCACAGCAGCCGTTTTCTTTCTCCGTGAAACACGCCCAGAATGTCTCAGTGGTGTCTGATGGACGTGTACTTGTGGAGGAAACACAGTGACCCCGTGGCAATCCATGCTTCATTAAGCCCCGCCTCCTTTGGTTACTGTCACTAGGCCTTGCAAACTTTCAAGTTAAAGATGTTTTCAACTATGTCACTGAGAGATGCTCCGGTTACATACAACAGATAACAACAGATTTATGGGAAAGTTGTCTGTGAACATCAGGAAGGTCTACAATGTTCATGTGAGAGATACACTCACAGTATCATTTGTGGGCGGAGTCCTGCGAATGAAGAGGCAGGCTGAGTGTTTGCTAACGTTACCACACAAATCTAACCTCAGCTAGTCTGAGTTAGCATCTTACCTTGGAACAAACAAAGGTGTTTTTATTTACTGTTGATGGACTCGTGGTCGTCCACACAGTTGTCTCCTCTCGGCGTTTCAGCTTTGTGTATAGTTACGGATTGGACAGTGGCCATTTTGGGGAGGGGCTTAGCGTAGTGTCTCTTGCCTGATGGTGTCTGTGGAGCTCCATTAGTGACGGGAAACGTTGTTTTCTTACAGCCTCTTCACAGCGACGCACAATTCGTGACTGTGGGTGCTTACTCTATGTTAGCGGAAACCTCGGGAACATTCCGAGTGTCGTTAGTGGAGGAGAAGGTGATTTATTTCCAACAAAAGATGCATTTTTTGAGAAGATTTTGACCCCCATAAACTAGGAAGATCTCAGGTTGAAGAATACCAGAAGTTATCAACTACTTTAGTTGATAGGAAACAGAATTTGAACTGGTCGTGCTCGATGAGGAACCTGTCCTGACACAGTCGGGTAACAAACGGAGGCTATAGAGGCAGAAACGGTCCATCCCTGAACTGGACCTGCGCAGGACTCTGACCCGGGAGCTGCTGGTCCCCGTCCGACCCCACGAGGACGATTTATCGGTCTAATCTGAACCTTTTGGTTGATGTCAGATTATTCACAGCAGAACGCTGACCTACACTTACAGGACACGTTGTCGGTGGCTGTGAAATCACATTTACAGAATAACCAACCCGATGAAGCAGGTAGCTAACAATGCTACGCTAATCTGCTGTTAAAGGTGCAGTGTGTAGAATCATTAGTTCGTGTTTAATCACCAATCAAAATCCAAAGTGTTTATGTTGGCTTACAATAATCAACAATCACCACGGAGAGCGCCATCTTGTGCCGCAGCTCAGAGCGGACGAAAAGGCTTGAAAACGCGTTTGTACACCCCGTTAAAAGGCGATGAAGATGACAGAGTGGGAGGAGTTAACCTGCGTGTCAAAGAAACTGGGCACAGGCGAGGACAGAACAACGGAGACGCCGACGCCCCCTGATCCGTATTGTCGCACGCTGATGATGTCACGTCCCCTCCAATACTCCTGATCCGCGTCATCCTTCATCAACTCTTTCCATCACTTCTTCCGTCGCTTCTCTTCTTCTTCTGTCCACATTCGGAATGTCTTCTTCTTCTTCTGCTCCTCTTCCTCTCTCCCATCTCCGGCTCCGTCGTTTTATCACGTCGTTGTTTTGTGGGGGGATTTGAACCTGCTGGTCTGTGGTCAGAGTTCGTGAACACACACACACACCCAAACGACAGGTGTCCCGGTGTGTGTGTGCGTGTTACTGCACAGGCTCTAATAATACACACACTCAGCTTCCGCCCTCCTCTTCGTCATTCCCCTCAGCGAGCGTGAGGCCCAAACAGCATCAGGGTGAAAGACAGGAGCCCGATAATCTGTGTGCATGTGTGTGTTGAGAGAAGAAGGCTGGTGAAGATGAGGAGGAGGAGGAGGGGGAGAGATGGACGGATGAAGTGAGAGAACTGAAGGAGAGAAGGACGGAGGAGAGACAACAGGTAGATGAGGAGGAGACGAGGAGTCAAAAGGAGAGAGGAGTGGAAAAGAACAGGGACGGAGAGATGGGAGGAGGAGAAGAAGACAGGAGGATGATAAAGAAGGAGTGACGGTGAATGAATTGGATAGTTTCTGTGATAAAGATGAGGATTATTAACGCACGCAGGGAACCAATCAGATCAGAGAGCGAAACCTGGGAAAATCTGTGCACGTTCACGTGGGCGGCAACGATGGTCGGGTATAGAAACCGCGTTCCAACTTAGTCCCGGTTTCTAAAGTTTTGATTGAAATTCTAATTTCGGTTCCAATAATCGATTCTTAAATAAACATCGGACGGACGCAAGTAGTGTAACGCTGAAATATGCTCCTTCGTTTTGTTAAAAACATGTCGAGTCCGACTCGTCACAAAAGGATTCCGGGCGTCAGGATTAACTCAGGATTAACTTCAGGCTGATAAACGACACGTGTGGCGACACAAAGTGACGATACAGAAGGAAGAAGCCGCAGCGGTTAGTGGCTAGTTAGCAGTCCAGCAGTGTTTTAAATGCTATTTTAGAAGCTAAGTTTTCCATAAATGAAGAGATAGACTCTGCTGTTTCACTGCTGCTGCTCAAATTGAAGGTGTTGAAGGAGACACACTGTATTATTGTATAAGTGTATGTTTTGATTGAAATATAAGATTTAGCAACCAAATTAAGCTGAAACTGTAACTTTTATAGGTTCATTAAACTGTATTTCAGCGGTTGTGAAAGTGATGTTTAAATATGAGTCAACTTGTGGAAAGGCTTCTAGAATAATTTTTTTGGTTGTTTTTTTTCCTGTGAAATAAGCACGTCACATTTTTGGACCCAGACACTTAAAGAATCGGAATCGAATAGCAGAATCGTAATTGCTAAAAGTAGCGACCGCCTCTTGGTCGTACTGCTTCCTTGACAAGGTTTCTCCTCCTGTGCCCCCCCTTCATTGACAAAACTGGATTTAATGGAGAGGGAGCTGACTCGGAAAGTGAGGTTGCGGATAAAACCGGCTGAAATGAGTTTCCTTCACTGAGGAAAGGAAGGGACACAGACGGGGTTTCCTCAGGAGGTCGAGGAGTTCAGTCATCTGGGGCTCCTCTGTCACAGAGCCAACTGAGGTGGTTTGGGCAGCTGGTTCCTCCTGCACACCTCCCTTTGGAGGTCTCCTGGGCTGAGGGATTGTGGATCTCATGTGGCCTGGGAACATTTTGGGATGCCGCAGGAGGACCTGGGAAGTGTTGATGGATGGAGGGAGGTCAGGATCCCGGGATGGATGGATGGATTGGGTCGGTCACACGGCTGGTGTTCCACCTGAACAACAGGTGAAGAACAGAACCGGCAGAAGGAGAACGTGAGACTGTGGAGACAGAAGGTGTTGCCCTGCTTCAGGACATTAAACACTTTCTAGTTCTGCCGGCTTCGTTGTTCCATGTTAATTGATTTGTCAGTGTGGGAGAAAAAAACCACAGCCGCCTTCTTCTACTCGAAGGAAGCAGGATTAAGGAGGGAGGTGTTGGGGAGTTTTCTGCAGGTTGATGGTTGGTCTCTAGTGGTCCATAAAACATTTTATCTCCAACACGACCTTGACCAGAGAGCGAGTTGATCCCGGGTCCACATGGACACATGTACTGAGAGGCTGGACGCCAATATGGAATTCACACTGTGAAACTATGAGATGTGTGTGAGTGTCTGAACCAGCAGACAGTAACATCATTTTTATTACTCCTTTCAACATTTTTACTAAGTTTTCCTACAAAAATCCGTTGAAAGGGAGGCGCCCCACATTTTAAGGGGCCCCCCTGATCTGTCGAGTCCGTCCCATCATCGACTGATTTATTTATCGATTTGCTCACTGATCCACATTGTAATTTGCTACTGTGATGTTTTTAAAAGTAGCTGCTAACATTGTTGCTGCCCCCATTACACATTTGTTTAACTTGTCCATTTGTCTGTCTGTCTGTTTTCCTGCCATGATCTTCCCTCTTTTCAAAGGCGGCTCTGGCTCTGACCCCAACTGCTGCAGGCCTGTATCCATCCTGCCTTGCCTGGCCAAGGTCTTAGAGAAATTAGTTCACAAACAGCTAACCCATTTCATTGACTCCAACCATATCCTGTCAGATCTGCAGTCGGGGTTCAGAACCGGCCACGGATGCATCACCGCTACCCTAAAGGTCCTTGATGACATCATCACCTCTATGGACAACAAACAGGTCTGCATAGCTGCCTTCTTAGATCTGGCCAAGGCCTTCGATTCAGTAGACCATAACGTTCTCTTACATAGACTCTCCAGCATTGGCCTATCCAAGAGCTGCATTAACTGGTTTGCCAGCTATCTCAATAATCGTGTACAGCGAGTGAAGTCAGAAAATGTCATGTCAGATCCACTTAACATCTCTAAAGGTGTGCCTCAAGGTTCCATCTTGGGCCCAACCTTGTTTTCCATCTACATAAATGATGTGGCTAAGGCTATCGTTGCCTCCCGGATACACCTTTATGCTGATGATACCATCATCTACTCATCTGGCCCTTCACTCCACTCTGCCGCATCCACCCTCCAACTCAGTCTCACTTCTATCGAGAAGTCTTTTCACAACCTTCACCTGCGTCTCAACTCAAAGAAGACTAAATGCTGCAGGCCAAAGTTAAGGCCAGATTGGGGTTCCTTTACCGTAGTAAGGCCTCTTTCACACTATCTGCCAAACGTATCCTGGTGAAGATGGCCATACTCCCTATGTTTGATTATGGTGATGTCATCTATAAAATGGCCTCCAAGTGTGTCCTTAACGGACTGGATGTTCTCCAACATTCAGCCATCCGTTTTGCCTCTGGTGCTCCTTTTTCCACTCACCATGTGATCTGTATAAACTGACAGGCGTCATCACTGGCTTCTACTTGTCTATAAGACTCTACTAGGAAAAAACACCTCAATACCTCTCTAACCTCTTGCACCTTTCCCACAATAACTCTCACCTGAGGTCCAGTGACTTTATTACTCTGTCTATTCCAAACGCCTGCACTGTCTTTGGCCAAAAGTCCTTTAGTTTTGCTGCAGCAAGTGACTGGAACTCCCTTCAACACTCCCTTAAACTTTCTGCTCTTCCATCACTCCACGTGTTTAAACAGGAACTGCAACATTCCCTAATTGACTGTTGTACATGTTGATTCCCCGTTTGGTCGCTATATATTTTTGTAGTTATTTATGTTGTTTTTGACTTTATTGTCTCTTCCTTATTGGTTGTATGGTTGTGTCCTGGATTCATGTGTACTGTTTTGTTTTTACTTCTGCTGGGGACTCTTGCCAGGTCATCATTGTAAATGAAAAACTGTTCTCATTTGATTTTACCTGGTAAAATAAAGGAACAAAAAGAAAACAAAACAACACTTTATCTTCTTTATTTTCTTTTCTGTTTGTGGTGGTTTCTGAGGGAGGGATGTAGGACCAAGAGCTCCATGAATGAATCTGGAGATTTATTCACATACACCGAGGAGATTAATTACAAGCACGAGTTATTTTCCATTATTTACTAAAATCAGCTCCCCCATATAGCCAGAATGGAACGATCCTTGTGTCATAAACAGATTATGTGATGTTTCGACTGTGAGATTTGCTCCTTGTAATGAATCATTAACCATTCGGACTCAGCCCTGTTCCTCAGAAAACTTTATACTCCACATTTCCATCTCGGTTCTTCTGGGTTTCTCATCAATGCAGCAAATGAAGCTGTTTATCTGCAATAACAAGTCGTTTGTCAGATATTGGACAGAACCTCTGGTTACTTTTGTTACTTTTTCTGCCACGTCTCATCGATGAAATGATGGTTCTAGCGGATGAATTGGCATTTCGAATCCGTTGTAATCAAAGGAGGGCCTGGAAGGCAACGTGAAGCGAACACTCTGAGGCGAAGTGGCTGAGCTTAATGAGTCAGGTTGGCTCAGCGTGACGAGCAGGGCTGGACTGTCTGCAGCCTGAGCAGCGGTGACGCCAGTCCGGGCCGTCAGGGACGATCAGTCACAGAAGCACCTTCAGCAGCAGGCTGATCCGAATCCATCTGACGGGCCGGCGCACCGGAAGCCAATTTAGGGCCAAACTGTCCAGACCAGAGCTTTGTTCCAAACACTGTCACTTCTGAAACAGTTGTGCGTCTGCAGACTGATTCATCAAGACTGGACTGCACTTTTGTTCTGTTTCTTCAGACGCATATTTTCCCTGCCCGAATGAAGAGAACAAAGGTCGCCGCGCTGTTTAAAACATTGTTTTAATGATGACAGACCAGTGTCCACGCTTCCAAATACTAATAATAATGTTAGCAACCTGCGTGAAATGTTAGCTCTGTCACATGTTAGCTACCCATGTTAAATGTTAGCATACCAAGTCAAACATTAGCTTGCTGTGCTAAATATTAGCTGCCTGTGTAAAATGTTAGCTAGCTGAAATGAAACTCCTGAGTTCCTTTAGCCCCTTAAAAAAACCAACATCTTTGTTCAAAAGCCAGGCTAGATGCTAGCTTGTTGTGACATGTGGAAGACTTTAGGGTTAGGGCTAACTCTGGCAAATTTTAGCTAATAGTGGCGGAACAAATTTCCTCATATTTCCTACCAGCGTGCTTTAATTGGCACAGAGTTCTCTCCAACGTCACACTTTGGTTTAATCGAACATTTTTGCCTCTGTATCCAAGATAAAGTTAGCTAGCTGTGGCAAACTTAAGCTAATACTGGCCGAACACATTTGTTTAGTGATTTTTAAATGTAACTGGTCATTGAAAGTATACAATTTAAATTGTAATATTTATGTGAAATAATTGTTTTTGTAACTAATCTGTGGCAGTTTGACGGGAAATAAGAACAGAACATTTCTTAAATTAAAATTTAAAACTAAAATTTTTCAATGTAATTGCTCAAGTAAAGTCTGAGTTTTAACGATGGGGTTTGTTCTGGGAATGAGACTCGTATGGAACCAAGTCTGCTCCCCGCTTTCAGACATTCGTATTTTTGACTCTTCGCCGTGTCTGCAGTTGTTGATGATGCTGGAAGAGCAACTTTTCCTGCTGGGATGTCCGACATTTTATCGGTCTTTCAACATCTATGGGGACATGTAGCTACCTCTGCAGGACAGCCAATAGGAACACCCTCTCCCTGAAATGACCTGTGATTGGCTCCTGAAGACAGACTTCAGTAATCCAGAGGTTAGAGGAGGAGCACAAGTCTTATCTTTTATCAGAGCACTTGAATTTCAAAAAAGGTTCTTATGGAATTTTTGCCCAATGATGCCAATATGAAACTACATGTCCCAGCTGTAATATTCTCTCTTTTTGTTAATTCCTGAGCACCTTCAGATAAAAATAACTATCTGAAGTTACAGAAATAACGTATAATAACATTGAGAGATCCAAAGGTTTGTGACCTGACGCTCTGTTTTCAGCCTCTGATGTTGACAAGAGCTGCCTGAAACTGAGACATTGCATCCGACAGTTTGGCTTTTTACATTTTACGTGTGTTTTGTTGGTTTAGTCGTTTGTTTAACAACTAAACAAATCAGTCACACATCATTTTATCTTCTTCTCTTCTTTACTGGCAATGAGCAACGCACACAACATTCGCGTAGCGCGCTCCTTACTTTTTGCTAACCCTGATGGTTGATGTTGCGTGTTGAGGTTCTGGACATACGAGCTTCTAACTGTTGCCCGGGGGGTAACTTTTTGTCTTACCCTGCCGTGTTACCTACCCAGCATGCCTTGAGTGATTGTGCCCGATTGAAAAATGCAGGCCACACCTCAGGTGGAGGACCGCCTCTGTGATGTAAAGGCTCAATCAGAGGTGGATTTCACGTGGCTGTGGAGGCGCGAACGTTGGTCCTCCGTGAGGTGAGGCTGCCCGTCCTGGAGCCAGGCGTTCCCTGGGGTCCTCTGCCCGCTCGGCTTGGCACTCTGCCTGATGACAGTGAATCACTGTGTGCGGCGAGCAGCACGGTGGAAGAGTGTGTTTTCTCCTCTCTGGCTAATTGAAGTGACGGCGCTGTGTGTTCGCTGCCTCTGGACAGGCAGGGAGGCATTTCTCTGCGAGTTCTCGCTCGTCATCTCCACGCTGTGACAGGACACGGCGAAGAAAAGGGCTGATGGGATTGGTCCTGAGTGATGCCCCACCTGGGTTTATACGGAAGATGTTTGGTGACAAAACTGTCGTCAGCCCAAACTGAGAAATCCTGCATCTCTGAATCACAGGCGTTGGGTTTTTTTTGCATAGATTTAGCTTTTTTAGCATGAAGATGCATTAGCGGAAACATGAGGTTCAGCCTCAACGTTACTCGTCAGGCCCGAGTGCAGCAGACTGGTCAGAATGCTAAGCGTCGTTAGCACCTTTTGTTTCTGTTTGCTGTTAGCGTGACGCTATGCCAGCGGCTTTGAAACACGAAATAATATCTGCTGATAACTCTTGATTAGCCCTGGAGCTGTTGCATTTTTGCTAATTGGACAGTGATTGTGTTTCATATTTGTGTCGTACCAAATCTGACTGGTAACAAACTTTAGACAGATTCAGGTCAGTTTTCCATCGATAGTTGAGTGTCACGTCAACAAAGACCCCTCAATCCAGTGGAACACAATGTTCCACCTGAGTCATCCTGTTGTTGATCATCTCCTCGACATCGTGTTGTTGTAAACATTTTCAATTGTTGCTGTTTTTCTTGCTCAGTTTGGCGCCGTTGACTCAGAGGCGCAACAACAACCGACCCCATAATTCCTCCGAGACATTTACACCGCACCACAAAGTCAGAGGTCCGACATCTTAGGGGGCATGAAGAAAAACAAACAAACAACAATAACAAAACAAACAATAAACAAATCAAAAACACATGCCTTTAAGAGCTGTACTGCATCCCACCACCAGGGGCAATGATACGATGAATGTTTAAATATTTACTCCTTTGTTGTCCTGGATGTACTTTGTGAAATACAGTTAAATGAGTGAAATATTGTTGTTGTTTAACCAACAAGCTTCATGAAGATGCAGCGGAGAGAGTCTGTAGCTCGCTAAGGGTTGATAGAAACGCTGGGAGGAGAGACGAACAAACCAAGCGTGTGGCCATTCTCTCTGCACACGCACAGGCCCGTGCACACACACACACACACACACACACACACACACACACACACACACACACACGGTAGCAGGGCAGGAGAGGCTCATACTGTATGTGATGAATAGCTGAACTGGTTTGGAAATAAAGGGACAGAAGATGTCTGAGCCACACACACACAAGCATGTGGAGGAAACCCAGAGCTGCAGAAAACCTCCCTTAAAGGAAACTCTGTTGTTTTTCACCCCGTGCAACAGACCACGTGTTTTCTTGTTTTATCCGAAACAATCACAAGTTTAACATCTTTATTCAGTGACGTGGAGAAGAAAGAATCATCATGTCCAGTATTTGATACCATAGACTGTGAGATAGTTCTAGTAAAATTATTTTGTGTCTCGGGTATCTCACAACTATGATTTGCCAGTTATTTACAGGAAAGGAATCAGTTTATTTAAAGGGATCTGACTCCCTTCAGCTTGATATGAAATGTGGAGTCCCCCAAATGTCCATCCTTGGACCTCTTTTATTTATGATTTATGATCAGTGTTTTTAATGTTAGGTCAACAATGTTGTTTACAGATGACACAAGTGGTTTTTATTCTTACAGCAAATCTGGAATATTTTATCATCTGTTAGAGTTTTAAGTTATAATACTTGATGAGAAACTGTACTGGAAACCCCATAATACCAATATTTCACCTAAAAGCACTCAGAAATATTGGCATCTTGAGTAAAATTTGTTATTGCCTGGATAAAAAAATGGTTTAACGTGTTCAGATCATTTCTTGCGCTACTTACTTAGCATTTTTAGCTGAGTATTAGCATGTGGATGTCTGAACCAGCACATCAGACCATATAAAGTAGAGTTAAAACAGTTTGATTTGTCACAGTGAATGATTGAAGGTCACTGTGGCACCAAAGCTCCGCCCATCAACGAAAACTGTCATCCTTCAACTGCGACGATTGTCCCGACAAAAATCGAGTCACTTGGATGAGATCTCTTGAAAAATTCGCGAAAGTTCAATGTGTGTACATCTCTAAAAATGGTCGACTTCCTGTTGGGTGGAAGTTGTCATACCAAGAGACTTTTTTTGTGTCTACATCTGTTCTTCAAGTTTTCAAATTTCATGCATGTGGGTGAAAGTTGTCTGGGGGCGCTGTAGTGTTAGGGGTGTGGTCAGCTCATTAAGCCACACCCATTGTAATCAACTTATAAAATATGTCATTTTATTGGTTTCATGAGTATTCGTAGCTAGCAGCAGCCAGCTGTGGCAGATGTTGGCGAGCTGCGGAGGTTCTTAGCTAGCTGTGGTTGATATTCACGAGCTGCTCCAGTTCTCAGCTAGCAGTAGCTGGTGTTTGCGAGCTGCGGCAGAATTTTTTAATTTTCCGATATACCTGGTCATTTAAAGTTATGAATTGAGCTTCATGTTGTCTATTTTTGTTAATCTTTAACAACTTCAGATATAAAAATGTCTCCTTGTATATGACAGCGCCCTCTGGAGGATAATGGGAGGCCGACAGGGGTCCAAAAAGCTTCACTTTGGTTCGGTTGAGTTTTTTCCGTCTCGGTCCCCTCAGAGGAAGCAGTGTTAATTGCTTCGTGAACCTTCAGATCCGTCTCGCGACTTTGGGAACACATGTCAGCGGCGAGTGACGGCGGCACTAACGAGTGCGTACGTGACGGAGTGTCCGAGCAGAGTGGAAACCAGGACGCGCCGTCAGGATGTACTGCACTCGACAGACGTGTGTGAGAGAGAGAGAGAATGAGTGGATGACAGCTTTTGATAAGAATAGAAAACAGAGCCGAATTTTCCTTTGATGTGACACACAAACACACACACACACACTTCAGAAATCAGATTTGGGAGCTGAGAAGAATAGATGCATGAAGGGTTGAAAAATGAGGCCTGTCTAATCATTCAATTAGGATCCAGGGCAGATGGTCCGGACACACACACACACACACACACACACACACACACACACCTGTTACACTCTTTGTCTCGCTTGTTTCAAACTCTCCCTCGATGGTCCTCCAGTCAGCCTCTCTCGCTCTCTCTCTCTCTGTTTCTCAGTGTAACTCTATACTCGCTCGCCCTGTCTCCAGGTGTTAATGAGGCACTTTGGTACCTGGACATCCCATAATTGTCTCTCTATTCTGTGTATGCATGGGTGAGGTATCAGAATCAGAGTGAAAAGATGTATAACAAGCATGTGTGGTTATTGATTATCGGCGATATATTGACCGGTCGTGTGTGTGTGTGTGTGTGTGTGTGTGCGTGCGCAGCTGGTGAACCGGGCCGGTCAGCAGCAGGATCAGGATGAGAAGATGGCCGGCTGTGTGTTTCCAATGGGACCAGAGAGCTTTCAGCGTTTCACGCCGGACTCCCTGGCGGCCAT
The DNA here is from genome assembly GCA_001698575.1 of Mola mola. NCBI lineage: Eukaryota > Metazoa > Chordata > Actinopteri > Tetraodontiformes > Molidae > Mola > Mola mola. Next base: position 218,993 of record KV751389.1, on the reverse strand, counting down.
CGAGCAGCGCATCGCCCAGGAGGAGGCCCGACGCAGCAAACACTACCAGGAGGTGCACACACACACGCACACACACACTCACACTGATGCTGGAGTACTTGAGAGGGGTGACGTTAACTGTGTGTGTGCATCAGGACCTGGGCGACGTGGAACTGCCCCGGGCCCGGGCCGACCTGGAGGCAGGAAAACAGCTGCCGCGGATCTTCGCCGACATCCCGTCTCATCTGGTGGGCGTTCCCCTGGAGGACATCGACCCGTACTACTTCAGAGACCGGAGGGTAGGTGTGCCTGTCTCCGGTGGACAACTGACTCCTGGGTAGCCTCGTGGTCAGAGATGCACCGATCTGCTTTTTTCAGTTCCGATCCAATGCTGATACCTGGAACAGTTGTTGTTGTTACGGGTAACTTTGTACGAGTCTGTACTAACAAAACCAGCTAACACCTAAAGCAGCAACAAATATATACAAAAATACATCAGTTCAATATGTCCTCCAAGGCAATTTATCATGAGTTATGGAAAATTAACAAGTAGTTCTGCAAAATGGGTGTAAAGAAATAAAGATCTATCAAAAATAGCCTTCCAAGACTTTTAGGATCTGACATCTCTTCACCACCTTCTTCATCCATCTACATTAGTGTTATCCTGCTGCTCTGCGTTGACTTTAGGTTTTTGCACGTGAATAAACGGCACATAATCGTGAAAACGTGTCTATTCACGTCGGGCTCGACGCAAATTTACCAATAAACAAAACAATGGCGCCGCCGATATCAAAATGGACGTTATGGGATGATGACCTGGTGCTGGTCAGAGGAGCAGTTTCAGGGATCCACTGACCTGGACCAGCAGGTCGCTGTACGTCTGAGGCAACGGGGAACCTTGTTGTCGAACGTGTCATCTGAGCGAAGTCCCGTTGGACCGTAAACGGCTCCAGCTGCTTCATTCAGGTTATTGGAGACAAATTGGATCGGATCGGTACCATCTCAAGTTGTTGTAAGGCCTGCACTTTAAAGGGCCAGTTCGCACCAATTTGCTTGTCTTAGTTATTGAATGCTGTGAAAAAGGGATAAAATGTCATGATTGACAGTGTGACAGCCCATATCTTCACTGCACATAGTTATTATCATTTTTTAGAAACTTTCCAGACATGACGTTACGCCCAACTATTGAGGCGCGTAGTGAAACGTTACTCGAACAACGACGTCAGTAGGAAATAATCAAGAAATCGTAACCTTTCTTACAATGAAAACACATATTTTGTGAAATTTCACATTTTAGGTTAAAGACACACATAAATAGACAGTTTTCCAAGCTAATTCTGCTCATTTGCATTTTTGCACAGGTGAAGGAAATGGAGATACAGCAGCCATTTTGCTGTTTTTTTTATGTCAATATAACAAACAAACAAGGAAACAAAACCTCCATTTAAGTGTTCCTGACCACTTCGACTTCTATGCAGATGACACCAGGATTTACTCACTTGGATTAGTTTGCCGTCGGTTAAAAACATAAAAAAGCAAATATTATTTTCTTTTATAAGTGGGAACTCCAAAGAGCTCATAAAGGATTAAATAACAGCAGAATTAAATTAAGATTTACTACCTAAACTACTTAAAAGCAAGACCAAAGTAGTACATTAATTGCATTTTTTTTTAGCTCCTGTCATGCTGAATGTGCTGAGTGTGGACCACAGAAGAAGAAATGAAGGAAAGGAGGAGGGCCTTCAGCTGGAGTTTAGTAACCCTGCTACGTTAATGTTATGGGCGTCTGTAATGTGGGGTATTGACCCGTGAAAGAGTGCAAACGGCGATCAGGCAGCAGCGGTGGGGGAGGAGGCGCTGGTGGCGGCCGTCAGCGAGCAGCGCTGGGTGGGACATCAGACACTCGGATGATTTAAATCATAAACCAGCAAGTTCCTGCTGGATTGAATGAGCGACCCCACACAGCACTTCCACTTCCAGGCTGCTGAGGTCGACGTTTCCCCCAGAGCCTGTCCTCATTAATCCATCTGGGGGGCTCATCTCGACTCATCAACATCTCCGCTCTGTTCAGGGTGGCTGAATGTGTCTGTCCTCTGCTTCTCTTGCAGACCTTCATAGTGCTGAACAAAGGGAAGGCCATCTTCCGCTTCAGTGCCACATCAGCTCTCTACATCTTCAGCCCGTTCCACCCGGTCCGCAGAATGGCCATCAAGATCCTGGTCCACTCATATCCTTCAGCTGCTGCAGATGCTGGAGGGGGGGGCGGGGCAGT
>KV751389.1:193800-216697 GCA_001698575.1 Mola mola | reverse complement strand
CATGGCTGCGGGGAGTGTACCAGCCTTCAGAGTTTAACTCAGTGTCATCACATTTATTCAAGTCCAACATTCAAAAACAGTCCCAGATCTGACCCGTTATGCCCACTTTAAACAATGAATCTGCAGTCACACCAAAGACGCTTCACACGGACTAAAACGTGTCACAAAATCAAGTCTTAACCCCTCATGGTCTCAGACCTGTAAAATTCTCCACACACAAACACACTGCGACCCACAGTGGATCAGAAGACATCCACAAAGACGCCACAAAATGCTGACAGTTTGGCAAACTGGCAGCTCACAAGAGGCCACCAGGACTCCAGCAGCCAGACTCACAGTCTACTTGAAGGGGTCCTCAAATCATGAAAGCGGGAAAAAACTGGCAGAACACCTGAAGCGCTGCTCTCTTTGTGAAAGCAGGTCATGAGGAGTCAAACTCAAAACTTCGCCTGAATGAATCCTTCCGTGGCGCTGAACAACAGCACCGAGACTTTTTAAGGAAGAACACACGGTCCTTTCAGTCCTTTGACCTCAGCTCATTTTAGCTTTCAACAAGAACACACAAAAACATGTTCCCACTGCTGCATTCAGGTAAAAACTGTGGAAATACGTTTGGGTGTAAAACATTAGAACCGATTAGCTACTGTCAGACAGCTAACGTTAGCATGCCACCACCTCCTAGCTAACATCGTTTGGTAGTGTTCCACATTAAGATTGGAGTGTCATTTATTTCTGAAACATCATCAAGCATCTTGAAGACATTTATTATTAGAAATAAAATTATTTGGTGTAATCACATTTGTGGCGTAAAATGAGGGCGTGTTAGCAGGACGCTTACATCCAGGGTGTTTTACCTCCAGACGTTAACAAATGCATCCTAAATGTGCACTGATATTCCAGAACTAATTCACACTTTTCCTGTCTTTTTGTCATGCATTAGTAAACAATGAAAGCTAGTGAGGTAACGGCGGAATGCTAATGTTAGCTGTTCTCTGATGGTGAGTAACATTTGATACGACACCGTGTCCTTTCTATAGTTGTTGATGAACCAGAAAGGGGTGAAATGGGACCAATTTGTCAGATTGTTGACATTGCTATGAGTTGCAGCCTGAGAAGAAGATGGCCGCCGTGTGAGCATGGCCGGTCCGACGGGAGGCTGCGAGTCGTGTACACTGGGTGTGACTCAGCTAATAGATGTGTCATGTGGTCTGTGCTAACAGTTTAAAGCTGCGGGGCGCCGTGCTAACAGGTTAGCATGAACATTTCTCATCTTGCGGTTTAATTTATGCTATACTGACTGAAGCCTAACTTCACCCTAACGTTTGCGCCTAGCAAACGAAAAATGCTTTTTCTAAATAATTCTTCAGAAAAACATGACGTCAAAGGATTTTAAGAGGGTTTAAAGGAAGCGTCCACCCACAAATGAAAACTCAGGCATTTTTTGTAGCTCGTGAATTGTTTTAAAGGTAAAAAAACAAACAAAAAAAGATACTATTTACAGTCTTTCTTTATTTTAAATCTTGACTGTAGCCACTGGAATCCTTCTGGGATCTTGGTGTCTTGGTGCCGTTTGTCAGAGTGGAGTTGCTGTAGCTAGCTAGATGTGTGTGTGCACTTTTAGCTTAGCGGCTACTGAGGATTTCAGCATTAAAAGGATGTAACTGATGTATTTCAAAACTTTGTGGGATCTTGAGGCTTCCATAGACTTGGATTTCTCCAGACAAGCTTTCTAGAGCCATTTTGTTGTTTTTCTTTTCGGTTGATCTTGTACGATTTTCTGAATTTCCTCCATTGTTTAGCTGAACGCTGACTGTTGCTGTGGACACAGATTCATTCAAACAGGTTGTACTAATCAGAGGTTTTTTTTAATGCTTTGTGGTTTATAAATTGTTTACATGAAATTATTGGTTAATGAATCTAAAGTCCATTAAATTAACCCTGCTTACCCTCAACATGAGGATTAATGACACCCACTGAATTTTTGCTTATCCGAATATTTATTTGTTTTTTCTTAATTGTTGTGACGCTTCATTAACGTGTCACATGATTGATTACAGGTCACACAACATCCGCGCACTGTAAAAACACACTAGCTGTTGTGATCCTTTTTTAACATAAATTTCACTGAGCCTAACATGAGAAGTTACGTTTTAACGGTTTTAAAAAAACTTTTCTTGATTTGGCTTTTCAAGTTCAGTGAACTTCAGTGAACTTCAGTGAACTTATGATTTTTAAGGCAACTCAAACACAACAACATTAAAAACAACTTGTGTGTTTTTATCAGAAGAAAAAAAAAATAAGGGAACATCCAAAAACATTATTTGAGTTCTAATTTTTCAGTCAGCGAATCAGAGCTCAGTTCAAGTTTTTACACCAACCTCTGACCTCACAATGACTCCAGCAGCTGGATGCTGTGAGTGTGACGATCTGAACCAGATATCATCGGCTGTCTGCCGAGCGATAAACGTTTCATGTCAAGGTGGTCAAACACACACACACACACACACACTCGCTGGATCTCTTCTGCTGCTCAGACAAACAGAGATCACCCGGACAGGTCCAGGTCTGCACACAGCTCCAGGTCTTGAGCTGAACCTAAAAAGGTCACTTACAACCTTTAAAAAAATCTTCCCTCTACACGCGCTAAGCTAAGTGCTAACACGTGCTTCTAGACTCGTTATGATGCTAACGTTAGCCCAACGCCACCAGCCAGTTCCTGTTGCATGTGCGCACATCCACGTTGGCATCATTTATTTGTTTGTAAACATTTTGGTCTGATGTCGGATCTTCAGCGGGATGTTGTTCCATCGCTCAGACTTCCTGTCAGCAGTTACAGGCAGTTTGTTTCTGTACTGAGCGTCTGACCCCGGTTGTGTCATCGCAGGCGTGTTGGGCCTGAGAATGATTTTGTGGACGCTGCGGGAGCCCACATCGGCGTCCAGACGTGTCAGATATTACTTCACACCCCAAAACTCAGCAGCCTCCCTCCCTCGCCTCATCTCGCACTCCTCTATTTTTACTCGGGGAAGCGGCGGCGGCGTTGAGAGATGTCGGGCCGGCGGACACGCTGCTGCGGTCGGGGATAAGCGGGGGAAGAGGTCGCCGTCGGAGGTGTGGTGCTCCTGATGTGTGTGCGAGACACAAAACAACAGTTGGAGCAGGGGTGTGTCGCCCGCCGAGCTCGCTGGGATGGTCAAGTGTGTGTGTGATGGAGTGTGTTCTGGACTCATGCCCGGCCGCAGCGGCGCCACGGGGACAAGTGTGAGGCGAACACACACGGTGGAAAACAAAGACTCTTTCGGGTCATCATTTCAATAGCAAACACTCTCTGACTGCGTTTCCCATCAGGCTTTGCTGAGGGACCAGCGGACGCCGTGGTGTTGGCGTTCTCCTGGCGTTCTGAGCGAAAGGAGGCGAGAGGAGAGAACGCAGGAGGTGTAGTGACATCACTGGTTCACAGCAGCAGAGCCATCATTACGGCACAATTAGCTCCTGGCTCTGAGGTGGCGTTCGCCTCGTTTGTCAGTCGCAAACTGTGTCATCCCGCCGGTGCTCAGTCAAAAATGGGCGGCGTTCACGCTGGGCGCATGGTTCTCCCGCCAAATTACAATAATTAGCATTCATTTATAGCTTTGATTGACGGCCCGCCCCACTCCCTCTCTGTGGTCCCTCCCACCCGGCGGCATGTAGCAGGAGCAGGTGCGGGCCCTCTCTCCCGACTCCGCCGCCGATGGCGTTTTAATTTGCCGTACTGAATGTGGCAGGTCGGTCTCTGTCTCTGTTTAGCCCTGATGGCCAATCAGTGGAAGGGATTTAACAGGAAGTTTGTGTAAATCACTCTGACTGCAGCGGCAGCAGGAGACGAAGGACCCATTCGCTGCTTTGAACCGATTATACGTCATATCCACGTAGGGAACCTGTGATTGTGCCTGAGCCGCTGTACCCTGGTGAAACACACCTTTCCCAGCTGTGGCAGGGCGGCGCCGCGGAGCGCTCACACCACCTCAACAAACTGGGCATTGTGGGACACGTGTGCTTGGACACAGTCGATGGCTCCCGCCGTTAGTTGCTATGCTAAAGCTAGCAAACACGCTGCGCCGTTTAATGTTTTTGGAATGTTGCACTCGTGTCTCGTGAGGCTGTTTTGTTACCTCCTTCACTGACCTCTGACACAAACTGCACGTAGCTGCACCGTCGGGCTCACTGCTCGGTGACGTGACGTCACACGGCACGGGACGAATGGGACGAGTCAGACTGACGGTCAAAACACTGCAACATTTTTACAAACTCCGTGACATGTTTGACCACACAAATAGGCGGACTGTCCCTTTAAAGGACCACTCTGCACAGCAGAGGAGGCGGCGAAGGGGAAGAATGACGGAGACAGAAATGTGGACAGGAGCAGAGAGGAATACGTAGGTAAGGCAGACCCGTAACCGTAGCGACCTGTGATGGCCACACCCACAGTGTGCCGGTCCGGCGGAGGGACGCTCTGAGGCAAACAGGAAAAGTTGACTTACCTGAATCTGTGTGGATTGAATCTGAGATTATAGTCAGAGTCCTGAGTGGAGACTGACTGAAGAGGGTCCCCGGTCCAGTTTGGGCCTTTACCCCCCAGCTGCGGCTGTGAGGGAACTCTGGAGCGGAACATCGCTGGCCAGCGTGTGTCAAAGTTAAAATATTAAAGTCAGATTTATTTGGTACGACAGAATTCTGAGCAAAGACCCCTGATGACTAAATTATTCAGTCCGACCATCATGTGCTCAACGGTCCGACCGTACGGACTCTGTCGTGGTACGTTATGGATGGATGGTGTCTTGCAACTGTCGCTTGGTTATGAAGGAAAAGTTCTGATCTGGACGCAGTTTTCGAAAAACCACCTCCGTCATCCTCGGCCGTCCAGTTTGTAACGGGCGACTTCCTGATGTTTCCAGCTTGTCTTCTGAAACCGTATCTGCAGGACACGTTGAGGGATTTTCTTCAAACTCGACTCTGACTCCAGGGGGAACGAACAGAATTTGGGGGCTCAAAGGTCAAAGTGACTGTGACCTGAAATCATGTGATCGTGTGAGCACAATATCTCCTGAACGCATAGAGGGATTTTTGTCAAATTTGGTACAAAACGTCGTTTAGCCTGGAGAGTGAATTGGTTAAATGTTGGAGGTCAGAGGTCACTGTGAGCTGGCGGTACAAACGGGTTTCTGGCCAGTGTGAAACCACCAGTTGCTCTCTACCTTCCCAAACAGGCTCTTGTGTTAAAAATCTGATCTGCACCTACTGATAAAACTTCCTCTCTCCAAGAATCACTTGACACTCAGTCTTTTCAAATTTCTCCCCCATACAAACACACAGGTAAACTTTTGAAAATGCTCAGTTCTACCCATCACACAGCCCTTCCTCTTCACTGTCTGCTCTGCAGCTGCTGACGTTTCTGATGGTTATTTATTTCAGCTCTGACACGTGGGGGCCTGTGTCCCTGCTCTGTTCTGGCAGTAAAGGGCCTGACGAAGTTTATTTATTCAGGGACATTTGGGAAGAAAATAGTTGTGTCAGAACTTTGTTCCTCCCCCAACAGAATTTCGATTAAAATAAAAGAAGTCAGAATCTGTGACGACAGTAAGAACTTAGACACCTTTTTCACGCGTCTCTTCTCCAAATATTGGACATTGTAGTTGACTGCCCTGCAGGAGTCCTTGTTGCTCCTTAACCTGCTCACGTTGTTCAGCTTGTTCATCATGTGCACCATCCTGACCAACTGCTGCTTCATGGCCATGTCCGAGCCGGCCTACTGGGCCAAATACGTGGAGTAAGTACACCTGGAGGCCTCCGTCCTGGACTGGAGGGGGTGGGGGGCGCATGCCAGCGATGGGAAAATGGAATCCAGTCCAGGGGAGGGAGGAGGGCCCACGAGCTGGCTGCACAAACTGTACTCCGGGTTATTTTTAGTCTGACGTCAGCTGTGATGGGACAGAAGAACGTAACCATGCAGCTGCCTGTATCAGCAGTTTTCTTAGCATTTTTCCTTTAAATCAGTCCTGAAGAGTGGAGGGGAGTTTACTGGTTCCTGTTAGAGCCTAAAATGACAAATACTGCACAACAAAACTAATTCAATGACTCACTTAATGCAACACTAATAAGAATAACAATGACGGTACACATTAATTCAATCATAAAATGCGACATTCATTTCTGTCTTAATTGCTTTTGTTTATTGTCTTTGCCAATTGTTAAATTAATTTATTTTTCTCTCTGTCAGGCGATTGTGTTGTGTTTTAAACCAACCAGATTACATGTTTATTTTTATTACCATGACAACGTGATTTCATTTGCCGGACATGTTGCCAACAAGTCACTTAGCTAGTGAAACCAAAAATCAAGGTGGCGGCCGTGTCTCTGGAGCGCTGACGCTAAAACATCCTGATAGGAGCACTGCGACGTTCACTGTTGAGCTCCCAGCTGACCCGAACGTGGGCAGAAGTCAGCTGTCAATCACCCTTAAACAAACATCAGCAGGATGAGTTTTTAATTTGACTAGTCCTGAGCTACACTGCAGCCAGCCACCAGGGGGCCTTCCGGATGTTTTGGCTTCAATTTTGTGGAGCTCCCACGTCGTCCGTCTTTGTTTACAGTCAGTGAGTGAAAATTCCAAACTGGTCAAACATTTTCACACCAGTTCAGACTTCCTTTAATGACTCGTGCTCATCTTGATAATTTGTGTGTAAAGTTTGTCTTTGCTCACATGTGCAGGAGAATTCACACAATACAATCCCATTAACACAGATCAAAAGAGCTCTTGTTGCTCTACATTACAAATGAGGATAAAAGATATAAATAAGTGTTGTGTGCTGAGATCAGACTTGCCTCTTCTTATTGATGAAGATATTTAATGAGAACAGTGTCAAATGATGTTTTATATATGTGCTTTTTAGCACGCGAGGGCATCACACCGCTCACCAGAGGACACACAGTTAGGTCCACAAGTATTTGGACGATGACCAAGTTTGTATCATCTTACCTCTAAAGCCACCACAGTGGATGTGAAATTAATGAGATGTTATTAATTTGCCGATTTTCAGCTTTAATTTAAGAGGTTTCACTAAAATATGGCATTTGGTGTTTAGGAATTACAGCCATTTTATGCAGAGAACCTCCATTTTCAGGGGCTCAAAAAAACCAGAAGGACATATTAGACTTTTTCAGAAAACATCTAAAAAAGCCTCCAAAGTTTTGGAATCAGATTCTTTGGACTAATGAAACCAAGATAAACTTGTATCAGAACGATGGGAAGAGAAAAGTGTGGAGAAGGAAAAGAACAGCTGAGGATCCAAAGCACCACATCGTGTGTCCAACATGGTTGAGGCAGTGTTATGGCTGCTAATGGACAAGGCTCACTGCTGTTTATTGATCATGTGACTGTTGACAGAAGTGTCAGATTGAATTCTGAGGTGTATAGGGCTAAACTCTCTGCTCACATTCAGCCAAATGCTACAAAACTGAAAGGACGGAGCTTCACAGTGCAGATGGATAATGACCCTAAACGTACAGTGAAGGAAACTCAAGACATTCTGAAGACGAAGAAATAAAATATTCTATGGCCGAGTCAGTCAGCTGACCTCATCCCAACAGAGCAACTTTTCAGTTTCAGTGAAGGTCTGGCAGAGCATCTCCAGGGAGGAAACCAGACGGCTCCAAACTTCAGGCCGTTATTGACTGCAAAGGATTAAAAACTATGGTTATATTTACAGTTCTTAGATTGTCCAAATACTTTTGAGCCCCTGGAAATAGAGGTACTCTGCATAAAATGGCTATGAAACCTCCTAAGTTAAAGCTGAAAGTCTGCAATTCAACCACATCTTGATTGTTTTTACTTGGAATCCATTGTGGTCGTCTATACAGGCAGAACTGTGTCCGTCCAAATACTTCTGGAACTATCTGTATATCATGAGTCATATTTCCCAAATCAATGATCACCAGTCAGCCAGTCTCTGAGGGGAAAGTGGAACATAAAGACACCAACAGAAGGTTTTGAAGTAAACTGCTCCGTTTAGCTGCTCCTGCTTATTAAGCTGCTTCCATAAGAAAATGAAGAAAGTCGTTAATTCAGTGTCTGAAATCTCCATAAGGCAACAACTTAATTCAACTTGAATGAACTTTACATGTAGTTTTTCTCATCTGCCACCTGAACGGTCGATGGTTATTTTTTAATAGATGGCTAAGATGAGGGCCGTGAGGTGGCTCAGACCTGTTTCTGGGGACAAAATGGAAAACTGAGGGCTGTTTGACTCTGAGGCTCTGCTGATTTTATGAATATTCTTCACTCCCCTCTGTCTCTCTCTCTCCTCCTTTCCCTCCACGACTCTTGTATACGTTCCCATCCTTTGTCTGCTTTCCTCGGTCATGCCACCTCTTCCCCTCCCCCGGCCTCCCTCTCTCAGGTACACCTTCACGGGCATCTACACCTTCGAGTCCCTCATAAAGATCTTGGCCAGGGGTTTCTGTTTGGGGCCCTTCACCTTCCTCAGGGACCCCTGGAACTGGCTCGACTTCAGCGTCATCGTCATGGCGTGAGTCTCCCGCACACACTCATCCAGTGTGGAGGTCTGCGAGGGTTCCAATCAACCTCTCGCCTCCGTTATCGTGTTCGTGACCCGAAGCTGCTGCTTCGTTTGGTATTTCAGCAAATAGAGTCGGAGCTCACCGAGCTGACCAGCTTCACATCCGTCTCAGTGTTTCAGACAGGTTACGTGTTCACGTCTCGGCCTCTTTATTGAGAAACATCCACATAATGCAGGAAACATGTATCCAATACTCAAAAGCCTTACGGTCGCGTCTTTCCATCCAAAACGCCGACGGATAGACGTAACGTCGTCATTTAGCGTCGGCGACGCAAGATGTTCAAGCTGAAGCCGAAACAGGAAGCAGACGAGTGGAGGGACAAGAAAACTTTCAGAATACGAGTTTCCTCTTTGAGCGAGCAGAAGTCCAGCAGGACCCGGCTCAGGACACCACGTTGACCTTCCAGAGTCTGACGGAGCTCCACGACCTGACGCCGGGAATGACCAGCAGGGGGAAGGAGGATTCCGGAGTTGTTGAGGTCCTTCAGTCTTGTGAAGGTGATATCAGGCATTTTCCTCAAACATTGCACTAATGTCCACTTTGACTCAAAGATGGACTGATGAGGTTTTGGAGGTCACAGGTCAAGTTCGCTGCATTCTGGTGAACTGGAGAAAAAGCAGCAGGTGGAAATTTTTCTAGTTTTTGATTTTTGTGTACATAAGCATGGATGTTTATTAAAACTGGTGGTGGAATCAGGCCTCCGCACAGGACTATATTTAATGGCACACGAGTCGGCGTCCACGGCGCTGAAGAAACGAGGCAGGCGATTGGTGACACGTGCCCACCAGCAGCAGCAGTTTCAGCTGCTCGAGCAGCGTTTACTGTGAAACTTCTGCGCAGGAAAAGACGAGCAGAACGAGGTCAAAACGGAGTCAGAGTGCGGAACGCGTCTGTCTCCTGACGGGATTAGAGCGGCGGCATTAAGAGTCGAGACTCACGCGAGGCCCGTCAGCTGGAGGAGTTTGACGGCAGTTTGTCCAGCTAAGCAGAGGCGTATTTGTCAAACTCAGCGAATTTGCGCTGTAGGGAGAAAGTGTGCTGTGCAGGCTGAATTAATGAGCTTAATAAGTCTGGCCCACCACGAGGACCCATTTCTGTACTGCAGTGCAGCTTCCACGTCTCCCGCCACTTTCTTTTGTGTGGTCAATTAGTTACAGGATTAAAATCGACATATGCCATCATGGATGAAACCGGTGATGTAAAATGTAGCCCAGCGTCATATCTGAGTAAAAATAAAGACGTCCAATAGAAACATTATACGGGTTTAAATGAATGATTATAGTATCTATCTAATCCATCGTATCTCATTAATTAAATTAATAAAAATAAAAATGATTTATATTCAAAACTGTTCCCGGCCTGACTTAATGTCACGTGTAATATTTAACTTTTACAAAAGAAAAAAACACTTTTTTATTACATTGATTAAAGTAATGAAAAAACATCCAATAAATGTCGTGGAGTAAAACAAAATAATTGCTAACATTCTGTATATGAGAAAGAAAATAGTACTCATTATTATTACTATTAAAGATGGACATTTATTTATGTTTTAGTAAACGTGTGTAGTTATGGATTAAATTCTGTACAACTAATAATAATAATTCAACATCTAGTTTGTAAACAGGAAGTGTTGCGTAATATTTTGGACACTCCCCATGAATCTGAGGTCGGTGGCTTTGGTAGGAGGGAGGGATTTGCCAGGCTCCGCCCACTGACCCTGACTCCACGGTGTTTCCTCTCAACAGACTCGCAGCAGCTCAGCTGAAATCATTAAAGAGGTCTTAGAGCAAAATCACCGCCACTAAAACATCAACGGCTCGTGTTGTGGATACAAACCGAGACAAAACAGTGTTTACGTTTGCTATCTTTGTCAGCAATGAAATCTTTCCCAACAGACACATCACAAATGTTAGAGTGTCCTTGAAAGCACCACTAAGGATTTTTCCCATAAAGTTACCACATGTGCTGCACCGTCTCTCGAAACAAAAGAAGCCGCAGGAGGCTCCGCCCCCTCCGAGCGCGGCCTGTCCGTTTCAGTAATTGACTGACTGATGGGAAATTGGTCGGGGGGGGTGCGACGCCGCTGGGAAGATAAACGTTTAGCGTGAACCGATCGGATCAATAGCTGACCCCGGAGGTTCTGCTCCCAGCTGTAATGAAGCGGTGTCACCCACTGAATTGAAGCGTCCTGACGAAGGTGCCCTCAGATGGTGGGACGTCTGCAGACTTACATAACGGGACGCTGACAACCCACCGCCGAATCCCTCGGATGGAAAAACGTCTCCACTCAGAGGACAAAGTCGCCATTAAAACCATTGGCTCTTAAAGACGCATCGGCCGGTGATGGACTTTATATTCTGTCTGCAGCCGCCGCATCAGATTTATGAGGATCATCTGCCAACTACACTCCTCATCCAGCAGCTCCACGGGAACCCTGACATCTTTTTCTTTCCCACCGCTAATCCAAGCCGCCAAATACGGAAACTGCTTCCCGCAGTCCCATCCTGGGAGTGTCTAACGGGCGGGGCTTTCACTGAAAGAGAAGGACTGATCCTCTCATTGGGCTTTAATCACCTAATCTGGAGTCTTTTACGTCCACGCCGGGATGGATCAGACCGAGCTCCGGCTGCAGACATGGACTCTGTATCCGACCCATCACGCCACCTCTCCGATGCCACTGAAGCAGGAACTTGTCTGCAGAGATAAAAACGGTAAACAGATCTGCTCGATGTGGCTGAGCAGAAGATGAAAACAGTGCTCGAGTAAAATGTGAGCTGGGTGAAAGGGGTCGCGGATCGGACAGCATGTCTTCGCTCCTCTTCTGGTTAATGATCGATCAGCGACCAAGATAAGAGAAACATTTACTGGGGTTGTATCATATTTTTCAGTACGAGCTCAGTTGTCACCATATTGGACCCAAAGACAAATAGAAGGCTCCCTGAGCCTCGGCCTGAAGCTCTGTGTTGGCCACATTCCTGACCTCTGAAACGTCCGACTCCTACTGTCGCCGTGAGAAAGGCATGCTGGGAAACTGAGTCCATGACTCAGAAGTCCCCAAATACTTGGGATACTCCAATTGCTGCCACAGCAACACACACTCAGGCAGCGTGTGTGAGGTGTGTGTCCTTGAACTATTCACCTGTTCCACACACACACACGCACACACACACTCACATTAACGCACACACAGGAACCCCAAGGATGAAAAACATGTTAAGTGAATGTACGGTCACACACACATTGTAGCCCTGACACATCACCTGTCTGTGTCCCGACTTTATTAAAACCTGAGTGATGGCACACAGACACACACACACACACACACACATACACAGACAGACACACACACAGACACGCAAACACACATACTCACACAGACACACACAAACACAAACAGACACACACACAGACACACGTGAAATTGATGCTCTTGGTCCCTCCCCCTGCTGAATGCCATGGTAACGGGGCGTACCGCCCCTCCCCCACACCCCCCGGCTCCAACCTGCGTTACCGCTGTCACGCTGTAACGACGTGTTAATGGCAGCCGTAAACACAGGAAATACACGATGACTCTGGTCTCTCAAGCGATCCCGAAATTGTTTAGCAGCGCTGAAATAATCTCCAATCAAACATGGGAGTCTTCGTGTTAAAGGAGCAGTTCAGCACAATGTCAGTTTGGTAGTTTTGGAGGCGTCAGCTGCTGAGACGCTGGTTTCAAACCGGTTTACAACCAATAACCAAATAATATGTCAACTGTCTTTGATTAATCAATTAATCATTTTGCTTTCACAGTAAAATTCGTGTTAAATTATAAATGATACTGAGAAATAAAAGCCAAACTAAATATTAACAACAGAGCATTAAACCGCTACAGCGGAAGATCCGCTTCATTTTCTGAAAAGTGCCTGAAAAGACGGACTTATGATGCTTAAAGGGATGTGAAAAACATAAACGACAAACTGTTAACAACAGTTTTCTTGTTTTAACAAGAAACGGGCCCACAGATGTCAGCTGCGACTCCGTAAAAGTGACCCCTCATGGCAGGAACATTAGCATGTTAGTGCTAGCAGGCTAACGACACCCTTCTGCTGCTGGTGGAGCTGAGTTTCACTGAGACTCTTCTCTTCCTCCTCAGTGATATCAACAACCAATCAGAAGTGAAACATCCACACAGGACAAATCGCACCGACACGGCGTCAAATAATCGCAAACTTTTAATGGGTTTTCACATCTTTAGTTCTCTCAGCGACTCTTTCCAGTGATTGGCTGTAAATCGATGCCAGTAAAAGTTAGACATTTTCACCGTTTCCCTCTCCTACATGTGTCTGATAACTTTACATCCTGTGTCAAAGCTTGTTTTAATGAATTTATGATAGAAACAATATCAAAGTAAGACAACAGTTCCTCCATGAAGCCGCTCGCAGCAGCAACTGCGTCGTGATCTCTGGAAGGAGAGGAGAGCTGACTTTATGGTGAACTGTCCCTTTAAACAGATCACCTAGAATCAGCTCAAAGACAGGATGTGTTCCTGTGGAAACATGTAGAGCGAACAGTGTAACAGTTCCCATCCTGCCCCGCTGTAATCTAATCAGGTACTGAAATATGAGCCCTGATGGACGGAATCGGATTCCCTGATCTCAGCTAGGACCCAAAATGGCCACCGTCACCCGGCCTGAGCCGCGCCGCCGACAGACTGCGTGTTGATGGAAACGGTCGCTGTTTGGGTGGCTGTGCTCCGCCGACGCATGTTGCCGTGCGACTGTGAAGAGTCCTCGTGGATACTTTTATTTTCGCCGTTTGATTCCAACAGTCACATTTTCAGCGCCGCTCAAACTGCCGTTTCCTCGATCTCCTGCGGCGCGAAGGATTGTTGTTCTGCCCATTGACGCACACATACACACTCACACACACATTCACATATACACACTCACACACACATTCACATATACACACTCACACACACATTCCCACATACACACTCACACACACACACATTCACATATACACACACACATACACACTCACTCACACACACATTCACATATACACACTCACACACACATTCCCATATACACACTCACACACAGACACGCACACACACACACACACACACACACACACACACAGAGCTCCAGGCCAGGAAAACAACTTCTTCTTCTTCTCAGCTTATTTTTCACTGCAGAGTAACAGATGATGCATTTTTATATGAAAATTATTTTTATTAATATTATCCTAATTGCGCCTCATTTCCACATCCTCCGACTGTAAAGAAAATGACAAATCCAAGTCAAGGTGAACAAATAAAAACGATGGTACGAGAGTCACATGACACCGTGGAAACAACCGGATATAGAACAGTATTAAACCTGCTGTACGTGCCGGGCGACGAGCTAAGCTAGCGAACTTCGCACTGATTTATGAGAAAACAAACACGAATCAAAGCGTCCAGTATTCCATGTTACTGTTGTACGTTTGTCGCCGTCACCTCTCTGTCGGTGCTCTAACACAGCTCGGTTTTACGTCACCGCAGTATTTTCAGACTGTTGTGTTTTTCTTCTTCTGTTGTATGTTGACAACTACCACACTGCCCCCTACAGGCTGTTAACAGAGTTTATCAAAGTAGGGAACCTGCAGGCGCTGAGAACCTTTAGAGTGCTGAGGGCCCTGAAAACTATCTCAGTCATCCCAGGTAAGGCCTCACCACCACCAGGGGGCGACAGCTTACGCACAGAGACCCCAAACGCTCACCGTTACGTCGCTGTGAACGTCCTCTCTTGTTCGTCCCGTGTCTGCCGTGTCCTGCAGCACCAGCCCCGACCAATCAGTGGTCACACGCGTAATCAGCTGATCTGAGATAGTAACGAAGGAAAAGTCAGAAGCGTAAGAGCTGAACATGTGACACCTACCTGAGACGTTTGATTAGCAACATGCTAACGTGCTAATTAAGTCCGCCAATAATTTATTTGGCTAGTGTTCTGGGTGATTGATAAAGTGCTACTAGCTTTTTTTTTTTGCTAGTTGCTAATTGTCCTTTGTATATGCTAATGAAGGAAGGCATTTTCAAATGCTAACTGCGTTGATTTTCAGGAATATGTGGGTAAAATTTGGCATCCCACAGTCTGATTCGTAGCTAGTTGTCATCGAGGCTGTGAGGTGTGTTATCTGTGAGCAGTTAGCCGTAATTGATAGCATGAAATTGGACATGTTGGCAGAGCAGCTAATTTCTGTTCAACCACTGTTACTTAACTCAGCTAACTCAGATATTATATTCAAGCGACAACTCAGGTTCAGAAAATAAGTAAAAACAATCTCTGAGCTCTGAATGTGAGATTTCTACCCACTTTATGAATAACGGAGATACACAACAGTCACCCAGAGAGTTAGCTCGTCTCCGGTCGTGTCCAGGTGAGCAGCTCGGCGCGTCTGACTCGCTCTTCGCTCCACGTCTGTAGCTCTGCTGTATCTCTCTCCCTGTGTGGCGCCTCCTTGTGGCTCAGTGTGGTCACGCCCTTCTGTGTGTGTCTGTTCTTGTGCTTCTGTCTCCCGGCTGCTGCAGATATGTGACTGAGTTTGTGGACCTGGGTAATGTGTCAGCCTTGCGGACGTTCAGGGTGCTGCGAGCGCTCAAAACCATCTCTGTCATCCCAGGTGAGAACGCCACCGCAGGGGGAGCGAATGTGGATCGCCCCCGCCTGGCCCGGGCCGCCGGGAGCACTGGATCAGTCGTCCCGCATACTACCTGCCGCGTCTGCATTTACACAAAAATCAGCTCCGCGCAGGTAGCATGCAGGAAGCAGGAAATGGACATCAGAGGCCGAGCAAAGAGTCGGTCAGCGTGTGAGGTTCGCTTGATTGATCGAATCGTTCTGTGATGACGTGAGAAACGGTGGTCATGTGAAAAACACAGGCTAACACTTTAGCAAGCTAGCTGACAGCTGCTGTAATGCAGAGAAGGAACCTGGAGAAAAAGTGACTGATTGAAGGGAACACGAGAAAACATTTATTGACCTCTGACTCTCTTCTGATCTGAATTCTGAGGTGGAAATTCTGAATAAGTCTCAGATTTAGCTTGTGATGTTAATCTCATTCCATCCATACAAATCATGAACTTGATTTATGAAACCAAATCTGGGAATTAAAGATTTAAAATCCAAATTATTTCAGAACTATGTTGATTTTTAAAAACTACATTTTTTTCTATTCCAAAGCCTATTTTTCATCTGAATGCATTTGTGTTTTTTAAATTGAAAAATTACAATTTAAACTCAAGTTTTCAAATTTTTGTTTTTCAATTTTTTCAAATTTTTTCATTGATTTAGAAAAAAGTCCATTAATTTTTTTCTCTGCGTTGATAAACCAACAGTTGAGCTATAAGCACACAAACAACACAACCCGATCTGAATTGAATGGATGAAAAGTTTTCCAGTTAGCTGAACAGTCAAAGGTGTTTCCTGATTTTTGGGCGAACTGGGCCTTTAAGGTTTATTGGTTTTAGTTCAGAATCCTTCTGTTCCATCCTGACACATCAAACCGACTCCGGCTGGCCTCTGTATGTCCCCACCGTGCATGTCAGCGTGCGTTAAAACCTGATCGTTTGCTGACCCTCCCTCCTCACTTCCTGCTCTTTGCTCCGCCCCTTCCTGTGTGTTTGCGCTCCACCTCAGTTTGGTGCCGACGATGACGGCGGGGACGGTGAAGAAGCTGCTGTCGGGTGAAAGTTGACCTGGTTTTCACCTCACAGCAGTCACGGTTCAGCGGCCCGTCGGACTGCGTGTCACTGACTAAAATGACCAAATCTGCTCTGACCTCAGTGATTTGGGGGGGGATCTTTCACCCTGCCGACAGGCTGCCGTCCTTCTGGCCCGTTGATGAAAGGGGTTCACTTCCAACGTATCGCTGCTGTCCGATGAAAAACACGAATCTCGGCCTCAGAGTGTGTCAGCAGCTGCCAGCGTTGGTTTCAGAATCACCTGCTGACCATCCTGATTTCAGTGTAAAACAACGAGAAGAAGCTTTGATCGGGGTCACTTGCTGTGTGGAAACCTGCTATACCAACTTAGCGGGACTTAACCAGGAGACTCGATGCTCGTAAATAATCGTAAAAATACAAAAAGAAACATGCGATTTTTCGTTAAGCATTTTTTCATCAGTTATCGTCTACAGCTAAAAAAAATCTAAATATTTTAATATTTCACTGTAAGTCTAAAAGCCACAATCGTCAAATTAAATAAAAGTTGAACTAAATTACAAAAGAAACGGACTTTGTGCTGCGTTAGTCCGTTGCTCTTCACAGTGCAGGCGGGTGAAAAACGGGTCCAATTACACTGTTTGGTAGATTAATTCATGAGAAACAGCCGCTGAATTTTGCAGATACGCGTTTTTCATCGGACGGCGACCGTATTTGACCCTTTTGGTTTGTGCTGGTTGTTTCGAGCGAACGCTAAACGACAGTAACCCCGTGCAGGCCTGAAGACCATCGTGGGCGCCCTGATCCAGTCGGTGAAGAAGCTGGCCGACGTGATGATCCTCACCGTCTTCTGCCTGAGCGTCTTCGCCCTCATCGGCCTGCAGCTCTTCATGGGAAACCTGCGGCAGAAGTGCGTCCGCAGCACGGCGCACTGCGTCAACGGCAGCCTGCCGGCCAACGCCTCCTTCTACTGCAACAACAAGACCTGGGCCTCCGTCAAGGACTTCATCGACGACGAGGGTGAGACAACTGATCCCCTGCTGTTGGCCTCTCGCGGTTTACTGTCGGCACATCGGCTTTTGTGTCTAGATTTTAAACAAAGATGGCCGCCACACAAGAATCCGAATATCCCGGATACGTGTACGTTAGAGCAGACGTACCAGATGATTGGACGGATGCCTCCAACCGGTAAATATTATGAATACAGGTGATCCAGTGAGCTGACGAGGACGTGGTCCTGGTGCAAAGAAATAACGTTTTACCGAGCGTGTCCCTCACTGCATCATCCGTCAGCCCGGCAGCTAGCACATTGCTAATGTCAGCTAACTCTCCCTGATGTAAGATTCGCAGCAGCCGAGTCGTCAGTGTGTGAATCTGATCGTGGTTTTGTTGATGAGGGTTAATGTCAGCACGGAAATGCCAAATGATGCTGAGATGGAGGACGGATTCAGCAGGTAAACGTACCATCTCACACTGCTAACAGAATCATTCCCGCGTCCTGCGCAGACGCATTCATGCGTAAAGGGGAGAGACATCTGATTGGCTACAGATAATCACTGTTAGAAAAATGCATTTGTCGGTTGTCTCAAGTCAGGACGGTCTAAAAAAAACCCACAAACCACAAGCAGTTTGTGTATAAAAGTCAAAACATTCTTGTGTATTTTTGCTGAGTATAGCTAATTATCAGGTGAGGTCAGGTAGATCAGGCCGCTTGACCAACATAATATGTTTATTCACACAAGCACACAGACAACATGCAGCCCCCCCCACACAGGAAACACTTCAGGCTGTCAGATGAAACCTGAGGTGCTCATCGTTTTTTCATCCCTACCTTCATACAGCAGTTATACAGCGTTTTACCAAGACGACAACATTTATTCTTTTTGTTTGACATGAAAAACTGCCTCTGTCCCAAAAAAAGGTCACTTTGTGCTCACAGTAATGGCGCTAATGTGCCTCCATACGTCCCCTGTAGGCTCCCGTATCGACCCGTAAAGAGCCGCCGTGAAACCTAAGAGCGGAGCGAAAGCTCGTCCCGTCTGAAAACAGCCCTCGCCGTGGATCAATGCCAGACATGCTACACTTTTCCCCTCAGGCCCTGCCTGATCTGTCTGGTGTCATCAGCACCACAAATAAAAATACACTCAGAAAAGTCAGAAAACACACTGTAGTGAAGATCTTAAATATATTTAAGGCACAGTTTGTCATTTCTGCCACTAGGGGTCTCTCAATCAAGTCAAGTATAAACAAAAGCTGGGGTCAGAAGATGACGAGGCGAAGTTTGAAAGTTTAATTCGGGTTACACATAGTCGCATCCCTCCTCCGTCACTTTGTGACCCTCTCCAGGAGGTGACAGCGACCAGCTGAAACATCCCATCGGCGTGAATATACAAACTTCTCTCTGATTAGCAGCTGGTTTATGTGAGGATTTGTAAGTTGGCCCTATGCAGAGTCCATTACATAGCTAGCAGGGCTGTCCTCGACCAAGAACTCACATAGTGGAATCTGACTGGTCAAGACTTGCCCATCGTCAATTGATACTCCAATCATTTATTTATTGAATTATTTATTCATATTAGCTTCTGTTTCTCTCTTTTGGGTTCTGTGTGACCTGGTTCGAGTTCTGCATTAACTCTTTAAAACTCTCACCCTCAACAATGTTCACTGGTCTCATACTCAGCGACACCATATCAGCAAAATCTTCTCTGAGTGGCGCTTTTCCCAACAAGTTTTTCAATGTGGGAGGGGCAACAGAAGGGAAGCGTAGTTGGACCAAGAAGCAGTTCCCACTAACATGAATGATACGTGCATCAAACGTTAGCTACCTGAGTCAAACGTTACCTTCCTGTGTCACACATTAGCTATCTGTGTCAACCGTTAGCTACCAAGCATGAACTGTCTCACGTCAGCTGTGTCAGACGCTGCGTCCGTCTCGGCGTATTTCCCTTTGACCAGAAACTCTACGTCGTTCCTGCAGGTTCCATCCTGTAAACGTGTCTCTTCAGGATGAAAACGCTGGTCTGAATCTGATACTGGTTCTGGTCTTTAATAGGAAGTTAAAGTCACACTTATGATGTCCTGTCCGTGTTCTGCAGCGCTGCACAGTCCTCTCAGACTGTCGGTCTGTGGCCGATGTGCATGTGTTTGTGGGTGTGGAGGGTCTCAGGTAGCAACTCTAAGTGGACTGGTTGTTTGGTGTGGGGAGAAAAGGCCTCGCTGACTAATGTCAGCTCACTTTGATCGGTCCAACAAAGACTTCAGAAGTCTTTGTTGGCCAGGGTTACAATGAACGGCCGCGCTGGTGAAAAGAGGCTGACAGGAAACGGGGAAGTTTTCAGGTGCGGCGCCACAGTGAAGACAGAGCAGGAACAAGTTTTTGCCCTTCTTTGAGGTCTTTGAAACGCTGCTTAAACCTTTTTGCAGCAGCTGGTTTTGTGTGGGACGAGCTCCATTTGACTGTTGAAATGCGTGAGGTCCGATTTAGGTGCTGAATAATAGATAAGTTCTCTGAGTAATTGTTCCCGTAAGGCAAACGGCTGAAAATGCCAAACGACCATTTAAGGTCGAGTCATACGTAGGAGGATATTGGAATTACCCTCCCAGTGGTAACTACGTGGGGATTTTTGTCAAACTTGTGAGATCCAAACATTTTCAGTAACTCCAGAATGTTTTTTTTGTTTTGACAGCAGCTAAATATAATTCCTTCCGGAACTGGTTGAAAAATAATTACTCTCAAATGCACCACACAAATCTAAAAAAATACAAATTAATTCATTTCTAAAATTTTAGTTTCTGTTTTTATGTATTTTTCTGTCACATATTTCTTTTCACCTGTTACTTTGTCCATTTTTAAAGGCACTTATTTTTTTCTGTTTTCATTTTACATCTATTTTTCTGTTACTTCATCCATATACGTGTCATGAAGTCAGAAAAATTGACAAAATAAAGTGAAAAAAAATTAAATAGTCAAATAAGTTTTTTGATTTTTTCTTTTCATTTTGTTTTCTGCCGCTTATCCTCGTCCGGGTCGCGGGGCAACAGTCTGAGAAAGGAGATCCAGACATGCCTCTTCTCGGCCACTTCCACCTACTCCTTTGGGGGGACACCAAGATCTTCCAAAGCCAACTGAGAGACATAATCTCTCCGTCTGCCCCGGGTCTCCTCCTGGATGGCTGTGCCCGAAACACCTCCCCAGGGAGACGTCCAGGAGGCATCCTGACCAGATGCCCGAACCACCTCAACTGGCTCCTCTCAACGCGGAGGAGCAGCGGCTCTACTCTGAGCTCCTCCCGGATGTCCGAGCTCCTCACCCTATCTCTAAGGCTGAGCTCAGCCACCTTTCAAGGGAAGCTCATTTCGGCCGCTTGGTTTTGCGATTTCATTCTTTTGGTCACCACCCAGAGCTCATGACCATAGGTGAGAGTTGGGACGTAGATTAACGGGTAAATTGAGGAAGGCTGCAAAGTGTGATTCCCCCGGTAGTTGGAACACACCCTCTGGTCCCCCTTCTTGAAAAGGGAAACCACCACCCCTGTCTGCCACTCCAAAGGCACAGTCCCCAGTGTCCACGCAATGTTGCAGAGGCGTGTCAGATAACACCCAGACCCTTGAGGAATTCAGGGGGAATCTCCTTCACCCCTGAGGCACCGCCACTGCAGAGTTGTTTAACAGCCTCAGCAACCTTAACCCCAGTGATGAGAGAACCCACCCCAGATTCCTTTGGCTCTGCTTCCTCCACCTAAGGCATGTTGGTGGAATTGAGGAGATCGATGAAGGGTTCCTTCCACTGGCCGACTACACATTCAGCTGTGGTCAGTAGTTCCCCTTCTGGACTGAAGACCGTGTGGACGGTGTGCTGCTTTCCCCTCCTGAGCTGCTAGACAGTTTGCCAGAATTTCTTCTGCGCCGACTGGAAGTCTTGTTCCTTGGCCTCACCAAACTCCTCCCACACCCGGGTTCCTGCCTCCATGACTGCCTGAGCCGCAGATCGCTTGGCCTGCCGGTAGCTGTCTGCTGCCTCAGGCGTCCCACAAGCCAGCCATGCCCTGTAGGTCTCCGTCTTCAGCTTGTCAGTCCCTCTCACCTCTGGTGTCCACCAGCTGGTTTTGAGGTTACCACCACAACTAGCACCAGCAACCTTGCTACCCCAGCTTCGAACAGCCGCCTCAGCAATGGTGGCACGGAACATGGTCCACTCGGATTCCACGTCCCCCTCTACCTCCAGGATGTGGTTGAAGCTATGCCGTAGGTGGGAGTTGAAGGCCATTTTGACAGGGTCCTCAGCCAGCTGTTCCCAGCAGACCCTCACTATAGTCAGTCAAGACCCGATCCCATACCCGAAGGGAAGCAACCCCTTCGTCCAGCGGGGTAAACTCCAACACACTGGCTGAGAATGGAGTAGCTATTAGTAAGCCCACACCTGCTGTCCGCCTCTCATCCGGAACAATTCTAGCTAAAAAAAAATAGTCCAACCGCTCTCAAGAAGACTGGTTCCAGAACCAGAGCTGTGTGATGAAGTGAGCCCGACAATATCCAGCCATTATCTCTCAACCTCTCGTACAAATAATAACAATAAAAAATAATAACCAAATAAGTGTTGGGTAAAATGGACAATGGGACAATACAGAAGTAAACACATAAATAGGGATGTGAACTGAAAAATGAATACATGAATAAATAAAATAAGAAAATAGGCAATAACTTAATTAATAGAAAAGCAAAAGAATACAGAATAATTAAAGATAGAAATATTTTTTGCATTTATTGGATTTACGGAGTCATATAGGTATCCTTTAATATATTTCTGAATTTGGCAGTTTGGGGCCTTCATTCATGAGGCCTACAGCTGTGATATTGACTCCTCACCCCGACAGAATGTGTATTATCTGATTCCCCAAAGTCACTGATCTCTCTCCACTTCAGCCGTCCTCATTACAAACTCCCCACCTGCGTATCAACATCCTCAAAACCACAGAAGAAGTTCAGGAGCACTTGTTTTCTCCCTGCAGACGAGCATTAAAAGCTATAGAGCTGCTGCGTCAGATACGTGGCCATGTTTAGGTTGGAGAAGGACCTAAAGTATCCCATGTGAGCACAGTTGAGCGGATGGTTCCGGTAACTCTCTCAGGGTTACGACCTCAGACGCTGTCTAAGCAGTTGGAGTTAATGATCAAAGTGATGCAGACACAAAATGTTTACACGCAATTTACCTGAAATATGCTGACATTCGCTCCTACTTCAGTACTGAGCTCCTGCTCAGTTTGCACCGTTAGAGTTACTGCAGTAACTCCTGTAACCGATCCAACGTCTCATTGGACAGAAATTGAGTGTTCTGCCGCGAAAGTGTTGTAGAAAACTTACCGTTCACGTTCTTATTTTGTGTCAGCAGAGGTGGAGTCACTGGTGACACCTAGTGGTATACTAGTCAACTGTTTGTCAGTTTTTACACTTGAGAGATAAAACAGTAGAAGGTAAATAAATCAGAACAGATAAGAAGAATAGGAGGGAAAAACCTCCTAACCTTTGGATTTTAGTCTCGTCTTTGGAGCAACCGGAAGGGTTTAAAGCTTTAAAACATGCTTTAAAGTGATC
>KV751389.1:163392-186078 GCA_001698575.1 Mola mola | reverse complement strand
GGACCGCAATATGGCTCAGAGAGCCGAATCTGAAGCCATCACGGCCTGAATGAAAGTGATTGTGGAGCGAATGAGAGATAGATGGAAGAGTTGTAGCTGTCTGGAGTTTTGGGGACAGTTTTTAAATGTATTTTATTTTGCCTGAGTTGAAGGCAACCTTGACAATGTCAGGACCATGTTTGAACAACCTGATATCTGATGTCTAAATTATATGAAAAAATGTACACATTTTCATCTCTTCTGTGAAAATTATTTGTCTTCACAACAAACCTAAATTTTTTATGATTGAACTGACTGGACTGTAATTCAGAGCCGCCGTTTTCAAGATGGGGTGCCGAACCCCCAACATGGTTTAAATCATTTCAGGGGGTCGCCAGATGATTGTGGAGAAAATCTGCCATCAGAAACACACAGCTTCAGCATATTAGTTTCTGCGGAAGCTAATAGTTAGCTAATGTTAGCAACCCATAGTTACGGTGGCTAACATAGGCTGTTCGAGGGAGGGGCTTAGCAAAGGGTCAGTTGGCATCTGAATAGTTTTAAAACAAGAACTGACATTTCTCCCATGTGTCCGAGACATAAAACAGTTACAGGAGCAATATTAGCGTTCCGTCATTCTGTCACACTGTCGTCAGGCGTATTCTGATAAATGCAGACAGCAACATTTTTAAAAACCCTTCTGACATTTAATTACAGTTGCTGATTCAGTCTGATAACTAACAGTTTGTTTTTTTTTTTTACCGCCTCATCTCGGTGATTTGTGTGGATCCAGGCTGTAAACTCAGAATAATGAGTGCTTATTGGCGTTTATTACAGTTTACCTGTGACTCAGGGAGAAAAGTAATGTGAGGACTCGACATGAAAATGTGTCCCTTTGCCAGTATCTTTATTTATCCCTGTTGTTGCTGTGGCGCTGGTTAAAAACTAATCTCTGCCTGCCAGACATCCTCAGCGATTCAGTCTGCAGGCTCACATCAAGGCTTTCACCACGTGATGCCCCCCACCTGAAGGGAAAAGGACAGAAAACTGTCAGTTCAGCTCCTGAACGACTCGCAAAAGAGTTTCCAACCGGAGTATTGTGAATGTTTAGGTAACGACTATTGATAACGGCGAATGTGGCAGTTTCAGGTTGAGTGCGTCTTCGTCTGCCCTTCTGAGCCAAGACATGGGTGGCGCTCCCATGCAGGTCCACCTTGTGGTTCCAGAGGTTCCAGATGGGATTGCTTCTGTTATGGGGGGGTATATCGAATGATATATCGAATATACTCGATATACTTGTGGGGTGTTTCAAGGGAGATCCGGTAAATGACTTTATCATGATCGAGTACAAAGTGTGACGTGAACGTTTCAAGCCGTTGGCAAAAAAAGAAACCCATGCACGTTTTCAGCGTTTAGCAACCTGTGGTCAAGTCGCACATTTGGGAGAAGTAGTGTGTGATAACAGGATGGGAGAATAACGTCGTCAGTGGCTTCGCTGCTTATAAACAGTGTCACAAGGTGTTAGCATTTGATAGCACAGACAAAGATGTCGTCTCTAAGGAAACGCTTAAGAAACTGCAGCGGTTTGAGAGATGATTACAGATAACGAGTCGGTTCTGGTACTGAGCTTTACGGGGGGGCCCTGCAGGACTTATCATGTGTCAGTGGTTTGGATGTGAATTAGTATATGGGCTTAAATAAAGCCATTATTTATTTCCATTTGTTAAAAGCTAATGTGTACAAGTACTTTATTTGAAATAGATATTTACAATTAAGAAATTAAACTTGATTGTATTTTCCTGCCCCTAACCATGCAAAAAAAACCCAAAAAACAATGAAAACCTCTAATGAATAAATAGTAAATAATGCAGACAAATCACACTGGTGTCATCTTATGCATAAAAAATTACAATTTATTACTTTATTACTTATTACTATACATTTGTTAATTGCTTTAGCAGAGATTTTGAAATATCGCGATATATATTGTGATACAGCCTAAAAATACTGAGATATTATTTAAAGGCCATATCTCCCAACCCTAACATGTTATGGACTTCAGTCCAACAGGCACACATCCAGCACTGTACTAATCCGACCGAACGCTCATGAATGATGGGTTGAATAATGTCCCGAAAACATGGTGATGTCAGTGAAGTTGTGATTTAAGGGCATCAAAGCCGTCTGTGAGAAAACATTGTTCATATCAGATAATTCAATTTCTTTAAGCATTTAGTGAGCAAAAATCACACAACTGGAGAAATAGAAACAGTTCTTATATTTTAGATCATTTATTTGTAATGCAAATTTAGGAGTATGTTGTAGATCACATACAGTACAATCAGCACATCAGGGCGCTGGAATGTGCTGGTACGATGCGTTAGATTTACGGCTGCAGCCTCACTCTTCCATTCGTCAGTTTAACTCTGACACTGAATTGATTTCAGATGGTGATTTTCTCGTGGACGGATGGAAAAACTACTGTAGCCCTAAAACCTGCTAAAATGTGTCAAAATGAATAATTGCGTTGGCGGTCGTACTTGTCCGGGGGACTTTGGAGGGCAGAGAAGCGGAGAGCAGGGCATGGTGGCCGCCGGGCGTGATGGTCAAATAGAGGGCCACTGCTGGCCAAGGGCATCATGGCCACTGGTGACATTCCTGCCCTGTCTTTGACCTTTTGCATAGAAAATGTCATCACTTCATTATTTTATCCTATTAGGTGTGATTTTGTCATAATTTGCATAGCAATACTGGAACTCATCTCTGACCTTTGGCCAGATTCTAATCAGCTCTTTCTCTATTCACTCTGAATGTTCGAACCAAACAGAGAGATTCCATAGAGGTGTTTCCTTAGTTAGTGTTGCCTTAGTGAGGCCCTGAAAATCGAGGCACTCTGTATAAAATGGCTTTTATTCCAAAATGGTAAATGCCTTATTTTTTTTGTGAAATTAAAGCTGAAAGGCTGCACTTTCATCTTGATTGTTTTATTTCTAATCCATTGTGTTGGTGTATAAAGGCAGAATGAGAAGAACTGTGTCATTGTCCTAATACTTCTGGACATAGCTGTACTAATCGGATGATTAGATTGTTGCTGTTTCAACAGCATGATAAAACTGTCTAATTTGACATATTTATGACCAGAAAACTGGAACTTACATTACTAATGTCAGAGCCTTTATGTCCCACTAAGTCGGTAAAGTACTGAGGGCAGCTATTTTACATTTCCACACAGCACATGACCCTGATCAAAGCATTTTATATCGAAGTCAGAATAATCAATAGGTCATCTGATATTGAAGTGTGTCGTCGATCTGATTCAGTTCCCGGAAATCATGGAGCTCAATGTCTATACTCGGATAAAAATTATTTAAAGGTATCTAAAGTTATCTATGTGAACTCCCAGCATCGTTTCTCACGACACTGAACATTACAAAAACATTAAAAACATTAACATTAAAAACATTCAGTGTATTGCTACACAAATGCCATTTATATGCAGTAAAAACAACTGACCCCAGTACTGGACCTTGTGGAACACCACAGGTTACTTTTGTAAGATGTAATTTGGTTTAAAAATCATATAAACAACTTTTTAACCTTTGACGTGCAACACCTCCTATTCCACAGTGTTCCAATTTATAAAGAAAGGAATGATTGTGTCAACTGATTTACGTAAGTCAATGAATACACCTACAGTGTGTTTCTTATCTGTTGCTGTTGCTAAGTCCATCCTTGCTAAAGATGTTGATCCATTTCCCATTTATTGATGGTCACATCAAGTCTTCATGCAAATAGTTTTTCAAGTACTTTTTCATTTGAAGATTTGTCATTTCAAACAATGTGTTTGTCATCATTTGATAGACTGGAATCCCTTTAACCAATTTCATTGTATCCAGAAAAGCACCTTTTTCAGCCTGTTTTTTTTTTTACAAATATGAGTTACTGGTTTGATAATGCAATCAATTACTTATTTAATTGTATTATTTAATATTTGGCGTAAAAATATTATATGCCAAATAATAAATATAACATTATTACCATCATCCAATTTCTATTCTTAAACTTTCATATCACTTCCTACTCGTCCAAGGAACATTGACCTTTTGACCTATGTTGCACATTTGAAGGTGTTCAAGTGGAATCTGAGTGTGACGCTCAGATGTCAGACCAGATTTTGATGTCCACAGACATCAAACAGGATCCTGAGCAAGAAGTTAAGATAT
This sequence comes from Mola mola, assembly GCA_001698575.1. Lineage (NCBI taxonomy): Eukaryota > Metazoa > Chordata > Actinopteri > Tetraodontiformes > Molidae > Mola > Mola mola. The sequence goes on along the minus strand of KV751389.1, from coordinate 181,876 downwards.
TAATGCAATATACCATCAGACACCCAAGTGTTTGTCTGGACTGACCAACATACACAGACCTCATCTGTTTGCCGGGTTAAATGCTTTGTTTCCTTGGCAACAGAAGGAAAAGATGAATTAACTGGAGTGAAATTAAAAGGGAGCCACTTGCGGACAGCACTCGCTTACGAGACCAGCCCACACTGGATGGATGAGATGAAATTTATTGATCCCTGGGGGTTGAATTAGGCCACGGCAGGAACACATAGTTGTAGGCTGAAGCGAGGCGAGATGTATCGAGGAACAGAAAAGTGGTCTTCTGGGACGAACATTCACACATTGCTGATGAGCATCTGAAGGTTTTCTGAAGGAGCGAAACCTTTTCCAACAACACCAAAGCAAAACAACAAGCCGAGCCTGAGCTGTACGTTATGTAATAAAGTGCCAGTAAACGACTGCCTGTGGACGAATCGGCATCAGAGTCGACACTGTGACCTTCTATTCCTGCCTACATCCAGCTCCCTCAGTCTTCTGTCTCAAGTTATCTGTGCTGACAGGCGGAACCTCCCACCACACAAACACACTGAATTATGGATAACCAGAGGAGAAATTAGCATAGGAGGTTTCATCCAAAACGTAAAAATCAGTAAATCAGTTGTTGGGTTTAGCGTTTGATTTTTATGTATTTGTGTTTTCATCCTAATTCAGGGACTTTTTGGTTGTTTTTACAGTAAAGCAACAGAGGTGTTGATGAAGGTTGAGTTTCCCCGAGTATTCATAAAAACACTCTAGAGCGCATGAAGAAAAGACCACAGCAGTATAAATTTAAAAGTAGATGAGATTCAAAAACTCTGGTCTCAAAGGTGGAGTAAATAAAAGGGAAGGCAGGGTTTGACTGAACTAGTAAAATAATCGCCAGTTTGAACCCTCTCAAGTCCCAACTCTGGAGCTCTTCTCATCCGTCTTATTTTACCTCAGTTTCTACCACTCTTTTTCTTCTTCTGCAGCGTTTCTGCAGGTGTTCCACTTGCTCTACCGTTACCTGGGGATAGTGCCCCAAACTTACAGGGAACCAACATAGTATCGTCAATGTCACTCACCGTTTGTATCACCATTCTAGCAAAGAGGCGGCTGCGACCTGACTCACGGCAGCTTTTTACGTCATTCGGCTCCCACTTCACACACGATCTCGAGCGTCAACAGACATGGAGGAGCGAGGCCTTTTTGACATGACGAAAAAGAAACTACAAGCTAAAAATTGATAGCAAAAACTGTGTCAGAATATACAGCACGTTAAACTTTCGTTAACAAGATGGTCCACCACCCCTGTTTTGAGAATGTTTCTCCAAGTCAGACACCATTTGTCTGCAACCTACAATGCTGTCTCGGGAGCCCTCCCCAGGCGGTTTAACCCTCATACACACCTGGGGCCATGTGATCCCAAGGTGTCACATGAAACCAGGGGTGAGGGATATGTCCGTGAAGGTTCTCAGTCATCCAGGTCATCTTGATCTCGGAGTGTTTAGTAGGAAGCAACTGGACTTCTTATCTTGTTTGAAGACGTTTCGCCTCTCATCCAAAAGGCTTCTTCAGTTCTGAGGGTCAGTGCGGGAAACCCAGGTATTTAACCCCGAGTGGGTGGAGACAATCACCAATCGCCAACAAGGAGGACGTGTTTAGAAAACAACAACCTCGGGGGTGCGGTCGTCTGGCTAGGCATCGTGTGAGTCGTTAAGGTCACATGAGCCCAGGTGTGAATCACTCGAGAGTGTTTGCCCCTCACCCCTGGTTTCATGTGACACCTTGGGTTCACATGGCCCCAGGTGTGTGTGGGCGTTAAACCGTCTGGGGAGGGCTCCCAAGACAGCATTGTAGGTTGCAGACAAATGGTGTCTTAGTCCACCACCCCTGTTAAGAGAGGGTTTCTCCAAGTGGACAAAGATGGCCTCTTTTACTCCTCTTTCAAACCATCTGCCCTCTCTGTCCAGAACGTGGACATTGGAGTCCTCAAAGGAGTGATCTTTCTCCTTAAGATGCAGATGTACAGCTGAGTCCTGTCCCGATGAGGTGGCTCTCCTGTGTTGTGCCATGCGTCTGTGGAGGGGCTGTTTGGTTTCACCTATATAAAGGTCAGAGCACTCCTCTGTGCATTGAACGGCATACACAACATTGCTGAGCTTATGCCTGGGTGTTTTATCCTTGGGGTGGACCAGTCGCTGTCTTAAGGTCTGGCCCGGTTTGAAGTTGACTGGAATTTGGTGAGGGACAAACATTTTCAAGTGATTCACACCTGGGCTCATGTGACCTTAACGACTCACATGATGCCTAGCCAGAGGATCCCCCACACCCCCCCACATCCTCAATTTTGGTGATTGTCTCCACCCACTCTGGGATAAATACCTGGGTTTCCCACACTGACCCTCAGAACTGAAGAAGCCTTTCGGATGAGAGGTGAAATGTCTTCAGACAACAAGAAGAAGAAGTCCAGTTGCTTCCTACTAAACACTCCGAGACTATATTGTGATATATGTTCGTGATCGTGATATGTGATTGATATTGTGATACAAGATTTTGTTCACTCTTTCAGAAATAGTCAATTGCATTTGGCCCGCCCCCTGGGAACAACACAATAGTCCAAAACTTTGCTCACAATCTCTGGAGGGGAAGAAATGAGAGACAAGTTTGGTTCACATGTGTTGTCTCTATCAGCTGCTGCCAACCGGCCTAAAAACTCTGTAGGGGAAACACAGAATATTACACAATAAAATGTCTTTCCAGTCATTTAGATGCCCAACGCTGACAGCTGCTGGGGAGGAACGTGGACATTCTGACTCTGTGGAAAATCATCAAAAGTAAAGATATGTGTTTTTCATTGAAGAGCAACAATATATTTCTGTATAAAAATATAAAGATGAATTTTTTCACATAGGATGTATTTGTAAACAGATTTATTATCAAAATTGCCAGGATTCACTCAGGCACCGATGTGTGGCCCAGGTTGGTGCTGCGTGTGAACTCTTCACGTGGAGACAGAAAACCATGGACATGTCTGAGATGAAACCTCGTCCGTGGAGCCTTCACATCGGTTACAGATAAATTGGTCCCGTTCACTGGAAACAAACGGCAACTTCTCGTGAGCAAATCCGTGGTTTATGAGATGCATCCGTCCATGGCGAACACCTCCGTTTGTGGACTCGGTTGTGAGCTGCCTTTGTCAGCCGGATGGGAACTTTTTCTAGAGATGAAGACCAGCGTTGTTTCAAATCCTGACTGCAAGAACGTTTTTGGCAAAGAGAGGTGGAGATTTAGTCAAGTACGTGAGTGCAAACACATGAAGACTCGACCAAACTGAACTGCTGCTGTAATTCTTTGGAAAAGAAGTGGAAATACACTTCACTAATGTCCTTTCTGGGCTTCTTTGTGTGTAAGTAAATAGTGCAGCTGCAGCTGAGGTGATACTGAGGTAAATTATGGAGTCAACATGAAAGTTTAAACATGACAGACTCCTCCCTGTAGACCGAGGAGGAAGTGGTCTCCTCAGAATGAATATTTATTAACCGGAAGCTGTATTGACACGGAATTTGTAGACACAGTTGACGTGTGCAGCAGACTGTGTGTGTGCGTGCGTGTGTGCGTGTGTGTGTGAGATCTGGTCGATATTGTCTCACGCCTGACAGAACCATTTGATGAGCGACTCAGACGGACAGACGGAGAGAAAAAAATAAAATAACCCCGTCACTGGACAGTCGGGACGGATTCACCTCACAACAGAGGCGGAACTCACACTCTGGGGGATGGGGGCCCCCTACCCTGGAGAAACGGAGTGTCCCCCCCTAATTTCTATATTATTGGTCACAGTTTTCATCTTAAATCATGTTTATAACATGAATTGAATAAAAACCAGATTTTTTAATGAGTAAAAAAAGCATTAAAAGTAAACCTAAAACTAAATAGAAACCACAAGCCTGTCAGTCTGCAACATTTCCTACATATGTGTTTTTTATGTGAGTACAAATGTGTGTTTTTTTATGTACCAAACAATGGAAAGAACACAAATAGTGAATATGAGATATCCACCCTTTCAAAGTGCATTTATACCTCAGTGACCAAAATAGGAGAGAAAAACATAAAAGAGCTACAATAAGTGACTTCAGAGGTATCTTGTTTGTGTTGTGGACGAGCCGAGAAGAAGATTTTAATAACACTGCCGCAAAATCCTGGCTGCAGGTTGAAAAGTTCACTTCAAAAGTTGAGAAATAACTGTTACCAGCTGCTGCTCAGATGAAACATAATCACGAGATTCTCCTCCAAACAAAACGGTGAACTGTCATCAGCCAATTCAGCAATGTCATCTAGAAATTGATGTTTGTGCTGAAAATTGTTTTTATAAATTCTAATGTTGTTTTTGACAACCTTAAACGGAGCCATTAGCACATTAAATTATGCCAGTCACACCATAATGTGTTGACAAACGCCCTCCCTTTTCACGGTTTATCAGTTGTTACATAATGTCTTTTGGGACAAAAATAATTTGAAAGTGTCTCGCTTGTTGTTTCCAGTCCGCCCGTCACATTCGGCAATTTGAATATATAAAAAACCAAAATCAAAAATTAATCCTGACAGAGACGAGAGGAAGAACTCGGGTCAGAAAAGTTAAATCAGTCTGAGACGTGGAAGAGCAGACGTGTGAACCGCTGCCTGGCTCAGCAGTAACCATGGCGACATAGCATCTACTTTACACTATACATCAACAGATTTATGACTCTGGCGTTCTGTGAAGTCATTCGGACGTTTGAGCTTATGTGCAATAACCTAATCAGGCACATCCAGCTCACAGTGAAGACGTCTTAGTACTGTCAACCTCCGATGAATGTATAAAGAAAATGAACAAAGAGTAACGAGCCAGGAACATGGTGGTCTCACACTCTGCAGTCTGTGGTCTTTCTCTAGTTAGCACTCCTTTCCAGACGCTCTTGTTCTTTTGCCACCTCTGCTGGTAACATCCTGCAGGTCAGGTGTTGGTTTCCCATTGGAAACCACAGCTCCTTTTTTGTGAAATAATAATAGAAAAACCAGCATGATGCAGCTGTGAACACTAAAAGTGCTAGTGGTCAGAGAAAGGCTGAAGCCCTGAGCTATAAACTCTCAAAAAGAGTTTGCTCGCTGACGATCAGGCAGCTTGTTCACAGACAGAAACTTTTTGGCAGTAAGTAACGCACCTCATCGCCCAACCCGTTCTCATCCCAGCTCGGCACCAGGGACCCACTGGCATTTTAGTGGCTGATCCGCCAAACCTTCCCCGACACCTGATGGTCCTGCTAACGTCTGACGCATTTCGGCTTCTTTTCGCGCCTCAGCCCGACGCACAAAAACTCGCGCCCAGCCGGACTCTCCTCAACACACAAGGTCAACATCTCGTTCTTCGGGTTTAGGCTCAAAGCAGCAGTGAATCATGAATCGTCAATCGTGAATTCTTTGAACCCAGATTACAATGCTGCCATCTAGCTGCCCGACGTTTAAGACAACACAGAGTAAAATAATGCTACGCATTTTTACACGGAAACTACAATTGGGTTTGAGAAGAATTACAAAACAAAGAGTTCAGATATATGAAAATGTTATTCTCTTCTGGCTTCCTGGTCTGGAGCAGGACAGAATCAACGTCATGTGACATGAGGATCGGGGCCGGTGTTGAGACGCAGTGTTGATCATTCAAATGCACACAAAGATCTATGACAAAACCGGCAGTTGGTCAGACGGAGGCACAATTAGCATCAGCTCCAGCATTCAGGAAAAGTACAGTATGTTGTAATAGCAAGCTGCTGTCAATAGGAGCTCAGTACACTTTTAAACAAACTCTTCTACATGTGGAATCCTAAAAGTTCCTAATAAATTAATTCATCGAATGAAAATGGATGCTGTCATGTAACCTCAACATTTCTTGGCGAGGTACCCCACACCTATCTCTGGAGTGATCGTATCGATCCAGAACCACTTTCAAACCCACGTTGAGCTCCTCGTCCTGCTGAGACGAAGTCCCCGGCATCCCCTCAGGCTCGATTTCTGTGGCGTAACATTATCCACACAGCTGGTAAAATAAGCATGACTTAGCACTCTTCTGAGTATTCCCGAGGAATGCCAACGAGTGTCGGAATCAAAGGCCACGCCCGGTCTTCCCATGCCAACGCACGCAGCTAAGTAATGAGCCACTCGAGAACTCGTTTCACAGGTATTCTACACAGGCGAGAATAGTTGTCGGGCTGCTCATCTCGTAGAGCATCAAGGCGCCGGTCAGAGCAGACAAACATCGGTTTTACTGTGTTTACATCAAAACGGTTCTTTTAACAGATTCCAATTTCAGATTTATTTGTTCCCTCTTTACTATCCTGATGGTGATGTCAAGTACAAACATTCAACAAAAAACATCACGATGGCAAACAAGCAAGCAAGTTTTTAACGCAAGTTAGGTCATTTAAGGAAGAGACATTAGAACTATACTCAGAATTATGACAACTGCTTCTTTCTATTCTTAACAATAATGGTGTTTCTACATTGAAAACATTATATTCATAATATGATCAGTACAGAGGACATGCGGGGCTATTAAGTGTTGTCACCACCATATCACTTATTGCTGTACCACTACTCGTACTACATCAAGCATGATAACAGGCGTCCATCCATACACGAATAATACTGAGCCCTGAAGACTGAGGTCAGTTAGGGCAGCAGGACAGTTTTCACCTTTCCACGACAGCGGGAGTCTTGTTAGGACAATACAGACTGACAGAGGGACACTGTTACTAACATACGTGCATTTCACAGGTTGTTTCCATCCTGAGTCAAATGTCGGTTTGCTTGCGCCGGGCTCACAATACGGGATAATTGGGCAGATCGATTTAACAGACCAACAGATCAACTGCCTACCTATCCTGAGGGGTTGACAGATCCAGACAGACAGACAGATCCTTCACCTCCCGATCTGCTCGTAGACTCATACTGGCCACTCAGAAAGTTTTCAAACATATTGGATTTAAATTGGGATAATGTTTGTAGTGGAAGAGGGCTTCTAGGGGACGACTGACCTTGGTGCCAGCGTTACTGCTGTTAACAGATATGGCTAACATTAGCTGGTATACCACTGTTGACAGACATCAGACGGACACGTTGGACTGCAGTACGGACGAGCAGTGTTGTCCATGTTTATGGACAGGAAGGACAGGTTATTGTACGTAGGACGGTCCTGGGTTTGATTCCCTGCCATGATTCAGGGGCCTTTCCTGGCTGGGATTTGGGGCTTGGATTCTGGGTCCTTTATATGTGGAGTTTTCACATTCTTCTTGTGCTTGGGTGGGTTCCCTGTGGGGGCTCCAGCTTCCTCCCACAGTACAGAAACATAAATCGGTTCATCTAACTTGGCAATGGATGTGAATATGGGTGTGTTTGTCTCTTTCTGTGATGCACTGGCGACTTGTCCAGGGTGTTCCCTGCCTTCGCCTGATGATGATGATGCATATGATAAGCCGTAGAAAATGACATCGGTAGCGATAAACTAATCATATTGACACCACACACTTGATGATTATTTGGACTTTTGGACGTTTTGCAGCCATGGCTTGAAGTCATGGCCACAAAACAAGTACAAGACAAACAAGAAAGTTAGCTCACTGGTAAAATTCCAGGGAGTAAGGAAGCTCTTACATGAGGTGATCAACAAAAGGAGCTTGTTGCGTAAACTTTCCGTCACCATCGTATGAAAAGAAAACACATGACAAGTTAGTGTCGCGAGAGAGAAATCGATGCTCTGCGTTAAAGTGTGACTTCAGAGCTTCTCAGCCCTGCCAGGTTCTCCAAATGTATGAGTAACAATGAGAGATTTCAAACAAATTAATCTTGGAAACAAGATCAATATATCAATATTCAAAGTCCCTCGACAACCCTGCATGGGATTGAGGCCAAAGACTCGACATTTAAGCTCCAGTGGAGTCCCTTTGATCGCGGAAACCAGCAGTTCCATACAGAACTCTTTGAAGGAGCAGTAAATAGTGACCAAGACAGCAAAGTGTCCATTGAAAAGATCACAACTGAAGTTCTGAAAGAGCAGGTTAAAGCCTGCAAAGCCCCTGATGTTTGAATTAGAAAAAGGTTTTGTTGAGGATAAAGAGATCTAAGGCAGACCAGAAAAAGTTAAAGAGCCTTTATTCTCTTTGGCTTTCCATTGTGAAAAAGTTCAACGGTGCCTGACACATTCTTTCCGCAGACTAAAGAAACTCTCTTCAGCAACATTTATGCTTTGTGGCATGAAAAGCTCCCTGCTGAAATAAATAGAACACTGGCATTTTCCACAATGACGCGTGGCCTGCTGACTGTCGAGCACTAAAAGCAGAGTATCCCGCAACTTTGCTGAAGCGCCACAAACAGAGCCATTAAGTTAGAACCAGCGCCAATGCAGCTCTATATGTAAATGTGACCGAAGAAATCCTGCACTGCATATAACACTCTAATACCTCTCCTCACTCCTCAAAGATGGACAACATGAGAGCTTACCAGAGCTTCCTGGTTCCTGGCTGTAGTGTAGGTCATAAGCCCCTCCCCCTATGTGTTAACAGATGGGACATGGGCCAAACTAAAGTCTCAAAATCCATCATGTTTTCTGATGTTTTTCAATTAACTCTGACAAGGAGTTCATTTTTATTTGTTTATCCGCTCGTAGTGGCTTCAATCGATTAGATTTTGGGCTTTATAGGTCAAAGGTCATTGTCTCGAAACATTCCCCAAATTCCCATCCATGCAACAGGCAGATCTCGGCCAAAACTCAACCAATTGGCCGATCACATGGCATATGTATAGTGGCAAGATTTATCTTTGGGCCTCCATCTTCCAGGTTAACAACGATATCTTGAGCGAATTTTCGTAAATTTAGGTCTTGGCAGAGGTATGTGCTTTCTGAGTGCTCTTGTTAGATATTTGATGGTGATGACTGACAGCTGAGCAGCTCTGCTTGTGATTGAGTCGAATGGCTGTGTGGGCGGGTTTACCTGCGCAAGATGTCATCGCTGATGTAACAAAAACACTATCAGTCACACACTTATATGCAGCAGCTTGTATTTAATTGATAATATTAATATTGTTAAAATGAATTAATAAAGTGCAGGATTGGCTTGAATTCTGACCACTTATCTCTTAAAAACAATCTGGATTTACCGAAAATAATAAATGTGTAACATGTTGTGTCTCAAGCTTACTATTACTTTAAATATACTTACATACCGTAAAAGAAAATAAGAACCCCTTTTTAGATTTAGAACTCTGATCCAGATCAGGTTGCTGTGTGGCGGTTTGACGTGGTAACATGGAGACTCAAACAGGAACTCCAGTGAATGTTGTAACTGTTCACACTGAACAAGTTGATCAGGATGAAGTTGCTGTGAACACTGATCATTAGACACTGTGTGTCCATATAAGTGCCTGGTAATCAGGATGGTTTAGATGCTCTAATGATAACACACTGGAGGCGACTCTGTTATTAATGTCACCAAATGCGGTAATCAAAGTGACACACACGCACGCTGCTCGGCTGTGATCAAAGCGTTGGTGCGTAGCCAGCCTGCCATGTGCTGGGATGCTAACAGCTCAGTGACCTGCCTCCATAGTTTAGCTGCTATTTCAGGAGCTGCTGTGTCGCTGATGAGACAATAAAACTGAACCAAAGCCAGGGGGATTTTCTGTGCCTGTCTCATGGAAACACTCGGTGCCCCACACCAACCTCAAAGTTTATGTGGACGACGTAAAATCCTCACTCAAAACATCCCACCGTCCTCAGCTATGCGTCCTCCCCCAGAGGTTTGTGTAAAGGGACACAGAAAGCCAATCATCAGACGTCTGTAACATCTTTTCCGTTTGTCCCTCACTGTCAGCAGGACCGGGGAGATCACTGAGCGGCAATGAAAAGGCAAAATCCCTGGAGCCGTTCACAGTACAGTCCAAGATTTTGCCCATTTAATGCAGTTCCTCCTTCATCACAAACGTCCACTCTGACTCAAAGATGAACTGCAGAATTTAGACAACGTCAAAGGTCAAGGTCACTGTAGCCCCATGTGTTATGGGTATTAAGCCCCGTTTCCACCAAGCAGTATGGTTCAGTTTGGCATGGGTAGGGTTAGGGTCCTACACTTGGGAACGGTAAGCTCATTATAGGTGTGTATTTCCACTGGCGATTGTATCCCTACCTGGTGGGCAGGGTAGCCTGACCACACCAGCTACGTATGTAGTGTGACATCATAGAAACAACATATTAATGTAACAAGAAAGAAACAGTTGAAGCGTCCAACCTATGATGAGCTGTATGAGAGGTTGGACACTAAGGAAAGAGAAAAGAATCTGTATCGTCTGGCAAGGCAGAGGGATCGAACTGGGAAGGATGTGCAGCAGGTTCTGATGATTAAGAACAGGGATGGAAATAGTGATGAGCGCGTGCTGAGAAGATTGAAGGAGTGCTTTGAGGAGCTGATGAAGAAATGAAGAAAATGAGAGGGCAAGAAGGGTGGAGGAGGTGGAAACTGTGAAACAGGAAGTTAGAAAGATTAGTGAAGAGGAAGTGAGAAAAGCTTTGAAGAGGATGAAGAATGGAAAAGCAGTTGGTCCTGATGACATACCGGTAGAGGTAAGGAGTTTTCCAGGAGAGAGGGCAGTGGAGTTTTTGATGAAACTGTTCAACATGATCTTGGACAGTGAGAAGATGCCTGAGGAATGGAGGAAAAGTGTACTGGTGCCAATGTTTAAGAACAAGGGTGATGTGCAGAGTTGTACCAACTACAGAGGGATAAAGCTCACGAGCCACACAATGAAAAGTCGTGGTAGCGAGGCTAAGAGAAGAAGTGATGATTTGTGAGCAGCAGGATGGTTTCATGCCAACAAAGATCACTACAGATGCCATGTTTGCTGTGAGAATGATGATGGAGAAGTATAGAGGTCAGAAAGAGCTGCATTGTGTCTTTGTGGATCTAGAGAAAGCCTACGACAAGGTGCCGAGGGAGAAACTGTGGTTCTGTATGAGGGAGTCTGGAGTGGCAGAGAAGTATGTTAGACTGGTGTAGGAGATGTATGAGAGCAGTATGACGGTGGGGAAGTCGCTGTAGGAGTGACGGAGGTGCATCAAGGATCGGCCCTGAGCCCCTTCTTGTTTGCTGTGGTGATGTGGATCCTAGGCTGGATTTCCAAGTGCAAATCGGGACCCACAGATCACAATGGCTTCTGGACCAATAGACTACACCTGCTTCTGTATCGCTACACTTCACATAATCCTGGATTTACAGATTCTACATACTCTTGGACTAAGTGACTACATCAGCAACTCTCAGATCTTCCTACATGGAGTACAATGACTCCTGGACCAACAGAGTCCACCTGCGTCTGGATCACTAGACTTTCCATACATCCGGATTTATAGAATCCACAGACTCTGGGACTCATGGATGTTTTATACATTCTAAATGAACTGTTGTTATCATGTTGTTGTTGTGTTCTGTACAAGTGACATTTATTGCACGTTTGTCCGTCCTAGGAAGAAGGATCCTCCTCTGTGGTTCTTCCTGAGGTTTCTTATTTTCCCTCTTTAGGGTTTTTTAAGTTTTTCCTCACCCGGTTCGAGGGTCTAAGGGCAGAGGATGTCACATCTGTACAGTTTGTCAAAGCCCAGTGAGATAATATGTAAATTGTGACTTTGGGCTGTACAAATAAAATTTGATTTGATTTGAAGTGGAACAGTGAGGTTACAGAGAGGAGAGGTGGAGAAGGTCCATGAGTTTAAGTACTTTGGTTCAACCGTTCAATCTGGTAAAGAGATGAAGAAGCGAGTGCAGGCAGGGTGGAGAAAAGCATCAGGAGTGATCTGTGACAGAAGAGTAGCAGTAAAAGTGAAAGGGAGGTTTACAGGAGGTTAGTGAGACCAGCAGGGTTGTTTGGTTTGGAGACGGTGGCACTGACCTAAAGACAGGAATCAGAGCTGGAGGAGGCAGAGTTAAAGATGTTGAGATTCTCTTTGGGAGTGTCCAGGATGGACAAGATGAGGAACGAGCAGGTCGGTCGTTTTGGAGACACAGTTAGAGAGGCCAGACTGAGATGGTTTGGACATGTGCAGAGGAGGGACAGAGGATATGTTAGTAGAAGGATGCTGAAGATGGAGCTACCAGGCAGGAGGCAAAGAGGAAGAACAAAGAGGACGTTCATGATGTGGTGAAAGAAGAAGAAGAAGCAGAGGACAGGGAGAGAAAGAGGAGGATGATGATGATGAGAAAAACTAGGTAAAGCCGAAAGAGGAAGAACAATTTGACCCCACTTAATTAGCTTTGTATTCCAAAGTTTATTTCAAAACATGTACTTTAAAAAAATATTTCTACCAATTAAACTAGAACAAAAACAAACAAACAAGCCCTTCTTCTTGACCCACCACTGTACTTTGACTGTCCCCTTGTGGAGAAATATAACCCCTAGTCTGTAATTTTCAATTTTCCTCTGATTCCTTTTTTCCTCTTCCACAACCAATAGGCTAATTTCTGACCACACCAGTTCCATCTCCATCTTCTACACTTATTCATCTCTTAATCTCCACATATACACCTTCCACTTTCCCTGATGCTACAGCTGCAGAACCTGCGCACTAGTTGGCAGCTGCTGACGCCCGACGACGGTGTATTCCGTCTGCGAGGTGACACAACAGGCGTCCCCGGTTGTTGTACGGTAGTTCTTCTCTCTCTGGTATGGTTGCTCTTGGGTCTCTCTCGGTTCATAACGTAATTAACTGTTCGACATTTTTCGTGAAATGAGAATAGAATAGAGTCTTTATTTAAATCGGTGATGATTCACCTGCTTAAGGTGCAAGACGTAAATAAGAACAAGCAATAAAAACATAAACCATTTAAGACAAACATGTCCCACATAAACAGTAAAACAAGCACACTAAGAAAAAGAAAGCATTTGTATAAAACACTATTGCACTGAGATTTTCATGAGGTCGCCTTTGTTTTGAATTGTTGCTGTATGAATAAAACTGACTTGACTTCACATTATGTTCAGATCCGTTCGGGTTTAACTTGTCATGATTGACAGCTGAGCTCTGCTTGTGATTGGGTGGGCGGGGACTGGCTCACCGGACGCAGCTGCGAACACGTCAGCAGCGCTCGTGTGCTGAATATTGTGTCTTAGTTTTGGTACGGAGGGCGGAAGTGGTGTCAGTGATGGAGGCTGAACTGAACCAATGGTGTGTTGAGTCGAGCAGCGGCAAGTTCTCACACAAACACCAACGATGACATAAAACAGCCTCCCCCGGCAACCAGCAATGTGATACAGTTGCTATAGTGATGCTGAGCGCTCTCTTCCTCCCAGACTTGAGTTTACCTGAGCGTGTGTGCGGGAGGTCACAGGGAACAGAACTGAATGGCAGGGGGAACATGAAGTGAATGTACGCACACAGAAATCCCCAGGATACATCCCAGAATAGCCCCGGCTTGTTTGTTTGTCCGCCGGTCCCTCCGTCTCTCTGCTTCTTCCTGTCTTTCTCTCCATTTCATCCCTGTTAAGTTCCTTCATGAATAAATGCCCCCAAAACACACCTCCTTGCTTTGATCTACAAGTTACAGCCATTTTGGCTCATGATGTCACATACCGACATTAATCAATCAGGACTGTCAATCAAGTCTGATCAATCTTTGAGTCGCCCCAAAGCAAAAAGGACATAAATCATCATCTTATTTGGATGGTACTGAAATCTTTACATGTGTCTGTGTTGTTTTTCTATTGTCTCTGTGTGTGTGTGTGTGTGCGCGTGTGTGTGTGTGTGAGAGTCTGTGAGTGTGTGTGTGTGTGTGTGTGTGTGTGTGTGTGTGTGTGTGAGTCTGTGAGTGTGTGTGTGTGTGTGTGTGTGTGTGTGTGTGTGTGTGAGTGGCGGGTTGAGGGGCCCCCTTCAGCCAGAGTGGGGGGTCTGAAGTGGCACCTTCCATTAACACACATACAGAGGTGTGTGTGTGAGATAACCGCCGGCTCTTACACTCAGACACCTCGAGCACACATTAACACACACACACACACGCACCTGTCTACATTTTCCCCTCACACACTCTCTTTAAGTCCTCAAGCCCCTTGAACACACTCAGTGGAGGCATCACACACACTTCACATCTCTCCGCTCGCATGCCTCTGCGTTGACTCGGCGGACGGACGAGTGACACACACATCACATTCGCTGTGTTGGTGTCAGTGTAACTGGCATCAAGATGACCGGCTGTACGCCATTACTCGTTACTCATATTTGTGTGTGTGTTATCAGTGTTTGTCCACAGCCTGTGTTGCCTTATCACTCTGTTTTCATCTGCCATGTTTGCGTTATCTGTCGCTGTGGCTGTAACCTCCACGTCATCGGCCGTCCTCGCCGCTGATTAGCGTTACCGTAATGTTTGTATCGGCGGCTCCGTGGGACTCTGTAGCCTGGTTACATGCACGTTAACGTCGACTGTCGCGGCCAAAGTGCCCTGACGTGGTGCGACTCATTGTTTTTTCATCATGTTACACATGTGAAAGTACGATGGCTGATGGCCTGATGTTTAACTGAGCACATTGATATTAGATTATTGTAAAACGCTGTCACTCTAAGTGACTAAACTGACATCTTGTTACAAGGCTGCACAGCAGGATTTTGTCAGCGTTTATTTGTTTTTTTGTAAGTCCTCCTGCTGGTTAGAATTTGGCGGTCAAAGGCCAATGAAAAGAATCTTTTCCACAACTACAGGATATGGTGATCAAGAAGCTGCTCACTGCATCACTCAGAGTTAAACTGCTTGTTCATTTTACACAGCAAAAAAATGGAGTATTGAATTTTGGGGTTAAACATTTCTGAGTTGATGTGTTGTAAGTGTAATTTCAGAAGGTTCTGATTTAAATGATGTTGAGTGCTGGAGTTATTTGACAGAGAGGATTCCATCAGTGTTACAACGACACCGCAGAGAATTAATCAAACTAAGCTCCACCCAGGTACCAACACACATTTCAGTTGGAGACACTGTGATCAACCAGCCTGAGCCCACACAATGTTTCAGATGAGGGGTTGTACGCTGCACCTCCATTTGATTGTTTAAGTTTCCCTAAAAAGATGTGTTAGATAAATTAATTACACCAATCAGCATAACATTATGACCACTGAGAGGTGAAGTGAATAACACAAATCATCTCTTCATCGTGGCACCTGTTTGTGGGTGGATTTATCAGGCAACAAGTGAAGATTATTACCCTCAAAAGTGACGGAAAGGAAAAAAAGGCAAACATAAGGATTTGAGCGAATTTGAGGCCCAAATTATGATGGATAGACGACTGGGTCAGAGCTTCTCCAAAACTGCAGCTCTTGTGGGGTGTTCCCGGTCTACAGTGGTCAGTATCTATCAAAAGTGGTCAAAGGAAGGAACAGTGGTGAACCGGCGACAGGGTCATGCTTATTGATGCGCGTGGGGAGTGAAGGCTGGCCGGTGGGATTCGATCCAACAGGAGAGCTACTGTTGCTCAAATGGCTGAAGAAGTTAATGCTGGTTCTGATAGAAAGGTGTCAGAATACACAGTGTATCGCAGTTTGTTAGGAATGGGTCTGCACAGCTGCAGACCAGTCAGGCTACCCATGCTGACCCCTGTACACGGACAAAAGCCCCAACAATGGGTATGTGAGCATCAGAACTGGACCAGGGAGCAATGGAAGATGGTGGCCCATGAATCACGTTTTCTTTTACACCATGTGGATGGTCTGGTGCGTGTGCGTCGCTTACCTGGGGAACATATGGCACCAGGTTGCACTATGGGAACAGGCAAGCCAGCGGAGGAAGGCCATGTGGATGTTACTTTGACATGTACCACCTACCTAAACATTGTTGCAGACGATGTCTACCCTTTAATGGAAACGGTATTCCCTGATGGCTGTGGCCTCCTTCAGCACAATACTGCACAAAGCAAAAATGGTTCAGGAATGGTTTGAGGAGCACAGCAATTAGTTATATGTGTTGACTTGGCGTCCAAATTCCCCAGACCTCAATCCAATCGAGCATCTGTTGGATTTGCTGGACAAACAAGGCTAATCCATGGAGGCCTGACCTCACAACTTAGAGGACTTAAAGGATCTGCTGCATCGACAGTCAACATCTTGGTGCCAGATACCACAGCACAGCTCCAGGGATCTAGTGGAGTCCGTGCCTTGTCAGGGTCAGGGATGTTTGGGCAGCAGAAGGGGGAACAACATGATATCAGGCAGGCTGTCATAAAGTTATGCCTGATCTGTATATTTTAACACTTTTTGGTGCTGATACCCTGAAACTTTCGTGACTAAAACAGGTTGTTCAACATGTATCTCAGCAGTGTAAGTTGTCTAATCATTCAGTGTTATTATAATCTGTTTGAGTTGAATAAGGAACATTGACATAGTGTAAAATACGTAGATATTTTGAAAGTGCAGCTATAAAAACCCTGAAAATGTGTTGACATTTACCCTGTGGGGGCTAATTCAACACTTTTACAATAAATCAAATCGGCACAAATCATGGAATAACATAAAGTCCATCGATATCAAATGTTTAAGAAACATCTGAGGTTTGTGATGATGGCCAGTGACGCCACAGTTTTGATGTTGATAAGGTCATAGTTGTACAGTATTAGAAATATGAAACGGGCAGGTATGACCAGTGTCTGTCTTACGTCTGTAAGTTATTCTGCCTTTTCCTTTCACATACCTGCATTATGTAACGCTTGTATAACTGTATATTTCCACTTTCTTCACATGTGTCCGTAATGAATTGGACCATTACCGGCTCCCACCACACGTTGTCAGGACGGAGTAAGCTGATAATGAAAACAGGCAGGTTGATGAGTCAGTGTGAGCCGCCGCTCAAAAGCGCCTCAGCTGCTTTGGCCATCCAGCGGGGGCGGCGCCAGCCAGTAAGGGTCAGTGCGGTGGGCTTCAGACTGTGGGGTTGTCGGTTTGATTCCCCAGACAGCGTCTGCACAGTGCCAACCTTTTCTTTGAGGCACTCTGAAACTCGTCTGTGACTCAGACCCGTGTTCGACCAGAGGTTTTCTTCACGCTGCGCTGTTCCTGATGCTGTTAATGTCATCCTCTTCTTCATGCATCAAAAGGCTCCCGGGCTATTCTGTCCTATCCTCTCTTGGACGAGTTCTCTTCGGTTGCTGTTGTCAGAGGAAATTTAACATGCTGGACTTTGAGCGCTGGAGTTGAATTAGTTAAGGACCACATGCAGTTTGCAGATCTTCCTCTCTTGGTTTCAATAGTCAAAGTTTCACTGCATAAATCCACTCATATTTGATCTGAGAGGGTAAAAATTATACATTTTATAATATTTTGGAATGAACTGTTCAGTTTTGAATTCATATATTCAGTATATATAAAGTAATGTTAAGTATTTGCAAAGTGGCTCTTGCTGGAGCTGGAGCTGTTGGATTAGCATGCTAGCCTCATGTCACTGAGTGGATGCACACTTTGCTTCTGCACGATGATACAGAGACAGAACATTTCCTACAGGGGTTCCATCATATCAGACAGAAGGCAGATGTTTCTACAGCGGATGTCTCCATAACTGAACACTTCACAGCAAAACTATGTGGATCCGTGCTGTAAAAAATGGTCTGACAGCAAAGGCACTTAAGTATCAAAAGTACAAATAAAAGTACATTTACATGTTTGCATCATGCTCTATGTTACAGGTCAAATGCTCTTCATTCTGATCAATTATCAGATCAAACATTTCTCTGAATCTCAGAATCTGTGTTGTTTTTGCTCAGTCAGTATGAATAAATAATTAATTAAAATGAGATACTTTGGCTTTGAAGCAGCTTGTAAAATGCTAAGTAATATTTGCCTCCAAAATGGAAGATGTTTATAGTGGCTTAAAATTGGAAATACAAGAAGGGTAAAAATTCTTCATTTGCTGATTGAGAAAAATACATAGAACTACAGGTAAGAGAAAATAAGTAGTCAGGGATGTATGTGGTGACCGTGGCTCAGTCGGTACAGCGTCCTCTGATCGAGCGATCGGCAGATTGATTCCCGACCTAGTAAGTGTATCAGCCTTGTCCTTGAGCAAGACGCTGAACTGATGCTTCCGATGCTGCACTATCAGTGTGTGAATTATGAAGTTAAAGTGCTTTGACGAGTCAAGCAGACTCGTCAGACAAGTGACATTTATTGCACGTCTGTCCATCCTAGGAAGAAGGATCCTCCTCTGTGGTTCTTCCTGAGGTTTCTTATTTTCCCTGTGTAGGGTTTTTTAAGTTTTTCCTCACCCGGTTCGATGGTCTAAGGGCAGAGGATGTCACACATACAGTTTGTCAAAGTCCAGTGAGATAATGTGTAAATTGTGATTTCGGGCTATACAAATAAAATTTGATTTGATTTGTTCCATGGCCTCGCCAAACTCCTCCCACACCCGGGTTTTTGTCTCAGTGACCACCCGAGCCGCAGATC
>KV751389.1:148124-162793 GCA_001698575.1 Mola mola | reverse complement strand
TAGGGGCACTCTCCAGTACCTTTTCCAAGGACTCCAAAAAGGGTGGGTACTCTGAACTGCTATTTGGCGCATTCCCCAACCCGAAGGCGCAGGGAAGCAACCCTTTCGTCCACGGAGGTAAACTCCAACACATTGGCTAAGAACCAGGGAGCTATTAATAAGCCCACGCCTGCTCTCTGCCCCTCACCTGGGACAACTCCAGCATAGAAAAAAGTCCAACCCCTCTCAACAAGACTGGTTCCAGAACCTGAACTGTTCGTTGAAGTTAGGCCGACTATATCTAGCCGGTATCACTCAACCTCTTGCACAAGCTCAGGTTCTTTCCCCATCAGAGAGGTAACATTCCATGTTCCGATAGCCAGCTTCAGCAACCGGGTATTGGACCACCAAGGCCCCTGCCTTTGACTGCCTCCCGATCCACATAGCACTGGACCTCTATGGCCCCTCCTGTGGGGGGTGGGCCCACGTGAGGATGGACCCACGTCTCCTTTTCGGGCTGAGTCCGACCGGGGCCCGGCCACCAGGCGCTCGCCTACGGAGCCCTTCCCCAGGCCTGGTTCCAAGGCGGGGTCCTGGTATCCCTCCGGGCAGGGTACAGAAGTCCTTGTTATTCACCATCATAGAAATATTTTGCTTTGTCTGGCCCCTCACCTAAGACCAATTTGACTTGGGTGACCCCTACCAGGGGCAAACAGCCCCCGACAACATAGCTCCTAGGATCATTAGGGCACCCCAACCCCTCCACCACGGTAAGGTGGAGGTTCCTGGAGGGGAAGTGTCAGAATGAAAGTGGTTTTATCCTGTTTTGTGTTTAGACAGCTGCAGTATTTTCAGGTGACCACTACCCTTTGAACTCCTTGCTCAGTTGTCTTCCTGTGTTGGGCGGAGCGTTCGTGAGCTGCGGCAGCCCTCCCTCCACTGATCAGCGGCATGCCTCCGACAGAGCTGCCACGTATCAGTGGATCAGCTGTGACTGCGCGGGCGGCAATGAATGTGATAGGATATGGATGTGGAATATCAATTAAGATGAATCCCGTGGCAATGGTGACACGTGTGGGCGGGTCCCGGTCGCACACCAATAACAAGCCTTCAGTTGTTAACACTGATGAGGAAACAGAGGCTGGGGTTTGCGCCAGGGACAGCTGGGTGGATGGATAGATACGTGCTGTTTTGAAATGTATGACTGAAAGTTTTCTGAAGTGTTCCAACTGTACGAACCTTTGCTGTTTGATCTTTCAAATCACAGATTTCCGTGAAACAGTAGTTACATAACCTCCCACCTCCTGATTACTGGATGACTCATGATTTTGGGTTTGACTGTTCAGTTCCTCATGTGTTGTATTTGGCTTTGCACTTTTTGTCTTCTTTACTCTACTTGGTGATTGACAGAATTAGTTTCACTCCTCATACTCCAGCACATCTGGCATTCTCCCTCTTCCAGTTGTCAGCCGGTTTTTAACCTGAACCTGTGGTTCAGTCGGAGCACAGTCTCAGGCCGTATACTTCCTTTACCCATAATGACGAGCTTGTGACGAGCTTCCTCAAGGCACGCTATTGTTAGCGTGCCTTGAGTCTTGTGACGTTTTATTCCTTGAACACAGCTGTACTCTGTCAACCTATCAAACATGCTGCCTCAGAAGTGATGATTGGTTAAAAATTATGAATCGACTTTTGATATTTTTTGAAGCGTTCATCCTTACTCCTCTCTCCTCAGCCACTGAAGGGGCTTTGACATAGAACATGGTTTGTGCTGCCCTTGCCACTGTTCAGCCCATATCTGCTATATGATATAGTCATGGAAGAAAGCGCAAAGGACTGTAGGTAGAGTTTTGAAAACTTTTAGAGGGACAATCCTTAATAGGAACACTTGATTTTATAGTAAAGAAAATAGTCATGTGTCCTGTGCCACGAAGCAGTTTTTTTTACACTATCTCTGCTTATCATGAGATGCAGCTTTCCTCCCAAGTTCTTAATACCACCGTGAACTTGTGTCCGACAATTTGGGGAATTCAGAACACAGAGTAGTCTTGGAGTCAATGATTTGGCCTCTTCAGATTAGCTGTTCAAGCCACTGATGTTGTCCTACATGAAGCCCCTTGATGGTATGATGCAGCTTGAGACCTTTGGTCCAGCCTAAATATAAACAGCCTCGTCTGTTGGAATTTTAGGATAGTTTTATTTATTTATTTATTTTTTGACGATGTCTTGGCCTGTCCTTCAGTTCTCAAGGTTCTCAAACAAAATATATTTATTTGGTGTCTGTTTATGTTGCAGAAAGTGCCCCGATGGGTTTGAGTGCCTGAAAGCGGGAAAGAACCCCAACTACGGCTACACCAGCTTCGACACCTTTGGTTGGGCATTTTTGTCCTTGTTTCGCCTGATGACACAAGACTATTGGGAAAATCTCTACCATCAGGTAATGTTTATCGAAGAGCAGTGTTTGGTCGCGGTTGGGGATCCAGGTCTAGACCCTGATGTTGTAGCTTATCTCCGTTAATACAATTAATGAAAAACTAAAATGTTAAGAAATTTTTTTGGTTCAAATTAAACAAAATATTTTCTTTTCTTAAGATAAAACAAATCCACCGACATCCATTTTATCATAATACTAATTATGGAAGTGAAAATATATTATATGTGGATTTTTTAAAATGTTTTTAACATATTGCAATGGAAAGACTTTTCCAGTTTTAGTAGTTCCCTTGATATGATGAAGACTAACCAGGACACAGCACATACTTGACAAAGCTAACTATTGTTGATCATAAAATGTACTTGATTCATGGATAGATGGATGAATTATGGGCTTTAAAAGAAACATAAATTATAGTTCTGAGACCGAATTGAACCCAGGGGTGAAAATATCCACAGAACATCTGCTGCTGCTCTCAAGACGTATTGCTGTGCTTACACAGTAATAACTGATGAGCATTTCAACAGTTTATGAGCTCCTCTCTTCACTCATCTGGACTTTGGCAGCTGGACAGCAAGAGGACACTAGAGTGCTTATGGTCAATAAATCATACTGAAACTGAAAGTAATTGAACGGCTCTGAAAAGTGAGTAGGACATGTCCTGCCCAGTGGAAATGTCACCCCTGCGTTTATGCGCCTGTAAGAACGATGTGGGGGATTTATTGTTAGTGTGCATGTGTGTTCCTGCAGACGCTGCGTTCGGCAGGTAAAACATACATGGTGTTCTTCGTGGTGGTGATCTTCCTGGGCTCCTTCTACCTGGTCAACCTCATCCTGGCCGTGGTAGCCATGGCATACGAAGAGCAGAACCAGGCGACCATTGCCGAGGCCTGCCAGAAAGAGCGTGAGTTCCAGGCGGCCATGGAGAGACTCAAGAAGGAACAGCAGGTAAACGGATGTCCTTTACTGACATAAATAAAGATGGCTGACGTCCTCCAACTGGGCAAGGTCAGACCAAAATATCTCAGATACGAGTGCTGCCATTTTGTGCTGGTGATGTCATTTGAAGTGTGTGCAGTAGCTGTCAGACGGAGGACCATGGCATCGAGTTCTCGCCCATACTCACAGGCAGGACTGTGGATAACAACGTCTTGCTCCCTTTATATGGCATAAAAGATAGAATGATAATAGAATGAAATTGTAAAAGTCGTTTTACAGAGGGATACAACTATAATTTTTTTAGTTTTTTATCAGAGACTTCATGTGGCTGCAGAAACTTAAGGTGGTGTTCTTAACTTTAAGCACTGGGGTGTAAAACATACAGACCACCAGGGGATTCAGTCCAGCCCTTTGATTCACAATAAGTTGCACTTCTCTGTCTGTCCAAAGAGGGGCGCTGTCCTAAAAACAGTGTTGGAAACCCCTTTCCCGGACTGAATGGAGAAACTAGGATATGTCAAAAGTTTTTCATAAAGCAGGATGTTCAGCTCTATTGTTGATGGATTGTTCATTAACTGTGAACATTTTCAGTATGTATTTTCACTTAAAATACGCTAAATGAAAAGGAATGATGTGCTGATGTTTTTATTTATTGATCATTCAGCTCTTTTTTGGTCAAATCAAATGCAATTCAATGGTCAACTTCATTAATTGATATTTCATTGTTATTCAAGCATATACCTGCTGTGACATCACCCGCCAGTTTCTGAACCACCCGTTTTAAAACCTCGAGTTTGACTTTACGGGCATATGCTTGCACTGCATGCTCATTGACACGCCAGCACTTGAATCATGACCCTGTTTGGTGTGCTAAGTTTTAGCTCTATTGGCTAAATCAGACAAAGATAATAAGAGCACTAAAAAGTCACAGCTATCTCTGTGTACACAGCGACTCTGAAACCTTTCAGCTGTGTAATATAATAGCTGATTTCCAGCTACACGTCCAGCTAACCGTTTGTCACTGACCCTTTACCTCTGTGAGTGTATTTTTAAAGGAGTTAGGGGTCTGCCTCTCGCTCGCATTGTAGCCACACCCAGCAGCTGGCTCTGCCCAATGGTTTATTTTCTTTCATAATTTTCAAAATGACAAAATTATGTGCTGTTCTTTAAGATTTAAACTAGAGATTAGATGTGAAATCAGGCAGAAAACCAACCATTCTTCCATAGAGGCCTTTTCATTCTGATATCTTATGTGCCAGTGAAAATGCCCCTGCTGGAATTTCGATAGTATGCGGGCTAAAGGTATTCCTGCATCAGCTTCACTTTTGAGGACCAAAAGCTTAATTTATGTTCAGTCCATGGTGTTATTTAACTGTAATTATATATTAATGTATGAATATTTATCGCACGTAAAACTGTAAATTGCTAAACCTCTTTGATAATCTGATATACGCTCTATCTCTTCAACCAGGCTGCTGCTCAGAAAGCTCTCGACTCGGAATCAGCGATGTCACCAGAACTGTCACTGTTTGGTCTGCCATTGGATAGCGTGGAGGAGCGGAGGCGGAGTCAAGCGCTGATGGGAGTGGCTGATGTGGAAGCAAACCTATCGGAGGAAAAGCTACTGCAGGTGGACATGACGGACGGGGGAAAGGTAAGGGAACCTGTACGCCCACTCTGTACCATAATACCAAAGTCCCAAGACAAAACGCAACACGTTCCACGTTCCCATCCAGCCCCTCCACCCGCTCCTCGCTCGCTCCTTCTCCACGAGGACCCGGCGAAGCAGCCAAGTCTCCTCCATCTTCAACTTCCGCCTGAGGAGCCGGGGCTCGGAGGGAGAGATGGCCGACGACGAGTACAGCGTCCCAGGTGACGTGGTGGAGGGCGTCGGGGGTCGAACCTACAGCGGTGGGACCTTCAGTGGCATCCTGCCCCAACCGTGGCCCAAACGGCGACCAAGCACCTACAGCACCACCAGCAGGAGCTCCCAGGTGAATAAACAGATTAGGATTAGCCTTTTTTTGCTGATATTAGCGACACTTTGACACTGATGTGATACGAACTAGAGGGTGATTGAACTTGGTGAGACACAATACGGAGATATTAGATTGGGACCAAATTCTGTCCATGAGATGAGAGGAGATATCGTTGGTTAAAATGAGACCGTAAACCAACATGCTTCAAGACTGGGTTGTTTTGGTAAAATGAAATTCACATCTGTCCTTACTGAGAGATTAAAGCTGTCCTACATTAGACTCATTGTGAAAGAGTTCAGTGGAACAGTCTGAGACGAGACCTCTTTTGACGACGTTTTACTGAGGAAAGACAAAGTGAGGTAGAGACGAGCGACGAGGTAAGAGCAGTTAATGAGGTTGTAGGCTGTCCTGTTAAATGGAGTCAGATTAGACTGATGGACACAGCTAGTGAAGATAAAGCTGAATAAACGCCATTAGTCGACATTCGATCAGAGGTCATGTTTCCTGTGATATGAGGTAAAATATGAGTTGAATGGTATGGGGTTGTACTTTGTAGGATTAGATTACTTGAGGTGAAATAAAGTGAGATGAGACAGCAAGGTCATAAAACGCAGCATGCTGTACCGACTGTTAGATGAGTATGAAATCAGTTAAGAATAAATTGGGATTTTACGCTTTGCTGAGATGAAAGAGATTATGTACATGTTGTATGATGAACAGTTCAATGGACGGAGATTAAATGAGATGAAATGTCATCTGATAAGATGTTGATGAGATCAGTTGAGTTTATTTCAGATGATCAGGTTATTTTTTTTTTCATAGTTAACTTAAATTAAAATGCCAGGTTATTCGAAGATGACTTTAAGAACCATGGACTTCATTTGGGATTAGTCAAAAGGAGATGGGACTATTCAAGATTAAATCCATTCTGATTGGCTTGATTAAGTAATTTTCAGATGCGTGGAAATAACTGTACACTAAATTTTGTCAATTATTTGACAAGAGATGACATTTGTGTATTAGATGAGATTATGTTTGATGTCGGATACAGTTTCAAATAAAACCAAATTTTATTTATTTATTTATAGCCCAAAGTCATAGAATTACAAGTCTCATAAGGCTTTTACAAACAGTACAGATGTGGCACCCTCTGTCCTTAGACCCTCCAACCGGGTGAGGAAACTTTAAAAACTCTGAAGAGGTAAATATAACAAAACCTCAGGAAGAACCACAGAGGATGATCCTTGTTCCTAGGACGGACAGACGCGCAATAGATGTACCGACCACAACAATGAAAACAACAGATTAGCGAGAATGTTGCTGATAGAAGTTAAAATATAAGACCTACATGAGTCCAAGAGTACATGCAATGTATAAATCCAGAGGTATGTAAAGTTTAGGGATCCGGTAGTCTGTTGGTCCAGAAGTCATTGTAATGAAATTATTATTCTAATATTGACCTAAGCCTATAGCAGCATAACTAAGGGCTAGATAGACCAGCCCGACTATAAGCATTTATCAAAAAGGTTTTAAGCTGCTCTTAAAATCAGAGAGTGTGTCTGCCTCCTGTACGGAGACTGGACGATGGTTCCACAGGAGAGGAGCTTGATAGCTGAAGGCTCTGCCTCCCATTCTACTTTTGGACATTCTGGGGATCACCAGTAACCCTGCATCCTGGGAGCGTAAGGTTCTGCGTGGGTGAGAGCGTACTATGAGCTCTTTAAGATAAGATGGTGCCTGACCATGGATAGCTTTGTTTGTTTTAAATTTTATTCTGGATTAACAGGAAACCAGTACAGAGAAGCTAGTACGGGAGAAATTTGGTTTCATGTCATCATGACATGAGACGTGACGAATAAAGATGGAGCCAAACAACCAAATCAT
This sequence comes from Mola mola, assembly GCA_001698575.1. Taxonomy (NCBI): domain Eukaryota; kingdom Metazoa; phylum Chordata; class Actinopteri; order Tetraodontiformes; family Molidae; genus Mola; species Mola mola. Next base: position 155,578 of record KV751389.1, on the reverse strand, counting down.
CTATAATTTAACCAAGTATAAGAATAAACTGAGGAAAATAACGCATCCTGTTTCACACACTTGCCCCCATGTGTATTTTCAGGTATTTTATCCCACCCTAAACGTCAACGGGAAGCTGTTTGTTGCCATGGACCAGAACGGGGTTTCCCCACCACCTCAGCAGGGACAGCTGCCTGCCTGCACCATGGAGAAGGTCAAGGAGGAGAGTGTGAGTACTGTGTGTGTGTGTGTGTTTGTGTGTCATAGTGGAAACAATGGTGGAGCCTGCAGCCACCCAACACACTCAGACATGTGGATTATGAATCAGCGCTTTGCATAGCTGCGCTCTGATATCATGGACTAAAGACACACTTGTATCTACCATCTCAGATAACAAAGCTGTGGAATCCCACCCCCCATCTGTACACACACACTCACCACATACACCGCACACATAGTGTCACTGTTGATGGCACACATACCGGTGCAGGCACATTACTGAGGTGTCCTTCCTTTATGTATGTACTTGAGCACAACACTCTCACATACGTTGCTATCTCTCTTTGTGAGGACACTCACTGATAATGCATTCCCCAGCCCCTGACCCTTACCTAAGTGTTTGTCTCAGAAGAGTTGAATAGTGTGATATTTTTTTATTACTTATTTAAGAAAGTTAACATTTAATATATTCTAAACTCATTACATGTTTCAAACATTTTGCTATTTTAATTTTGATAATTATGGCCCAAAATGGCTCTAAAACAAGTTCGCATCTCAAAATATTTGAATGTTTGACTCTAACTGTACAAGACATAATGACCAAAATTTAAAAAAAATAAATAAAGCTTGAAATATTTCAGTTTAATGGATAAAGGCAAATGAAAGGGTAACCTTTGAATTAAATTATGAAAAAATGAACTTTTCCATAATATTGATATTTTGTCAGTGTAGTCATATTACACATCTTCTAGTTACCTGCATTTAAAACTAATTTTGTATTTACAGCAGTTATTTTCTGTGAAGCGTCATTACATGAATTTGAGTTATTTTCACCGACTGAAATACTGGCAAAACATTAAAGAGGAGGATAATGTTTGATAGCAGTTCATCACAGCATTGTTATATTACTTTGTTACCACCAAACTGTATTATACTATATTTCATTTCATTACCCCCAACACTGACCTTAATCATCACAGCTCAATGCTTAACCTCATCCTAATTCTAACCCCACCTCTTAAACCGAGTTTACATCCTCAAACAGCAGTAAGAAGCTGCAGGACATGTCTTCACGATGTTAGTTTGAAACAAAAATTTGTCCACACGAGGCCACTACATGGGTGTAGCCGAGGGTGGAGGAGCAAGTGTCAAACACCACCGAGGTTTGATGTCTGTTTGATCGCCTGAATGTACCTTTCACAGTATCGTCTTGAAATTAAATCAAATTTGGCAACAATTGTCCAGTCTGTCATTGCATTAATGTGCACTCTATGGGCAACAAGGGGATTAACAGTCAGGAGATTTATCCTCTTTAAAAAATGGCACCTGTGGGGTTCAACTGTGAAATAAAGCTAAAGTTTGGGAAACAAATTTGCATGACCTATTAAAAAATTAAGATATAGCACAGGTGTAATATGCTAAAAACTTTAAACTGCAGGGATACAGTAAGATAATGAGGAGCTCTGGGAAAATATGCACCTCCAAGCTCAGATGAAAGGATTATTGAAGAACACGAAGCATTCTGTGCAGGTTATTTTTCCAAAATGACGCCAGATAAACTGAGGCTGGAAGAAAAGGAGAAAACATCTTGGAAAAATGAAAGACCTGTCAACCCTTTACTGAGCATTGCTGGACTTAAGAACACCAGGACACCAGATGAGATGAAAGGAATTCAGCTGTCTGCCATAAATTTGGAGTTACTGTGGAAACGTAAACAGATTTTATGTTAACAATATACCTACAATACGATACACATAATATTAATGAGGGGGTGGAGTATTTCCTGCCTCACTCCCTGTCTTTGCCTTCCCACGTAGGCACACGGAAGGGCTCCCAAAAGAAAAGCTTCTGTGACGATATCAGTCCTCTAATTTCCATCATTCAAACATAAAAAGTAATATTTCAACATGCGAACCCCACAATCAAATAGAAAACAACACTCAAACAGCTAAAGTAGACGAATCTAAATCTAAAAAAATGTTTCAGTCAATACATAAAATAGGAAAATTAATTAATTATTAAACTGAAGTGTGTCCATGTGGGAGTCCGTGGCTGAGATGATGTGGTGTTTGAGGATCCTCTCCATGGCTTTCATCACTAGGGAGGTGGGGCCACAGGCCAAAGGTCGTTCAGTGCTCTTGGCTTGGTTTTCTCTGGGATGGGGATAAGTGTGTGGTGTTTCCACAGTTTGGATACCGTGCCACTGTCCATGGAGCTTTGAAATTAATTTTGAAACGCACCACGTAACTGCTGAGTGCAGTGTTTCAGGACATGGCCACTGATATGGTCTGGGCCAGGTGAGCTGCGCTCCTTGGTCCTCCTGAGGGCTCTCACCGCATCCTGTGTGCTGAAGGTGAGTGCGGCTCTTGTCCCCACGAGCTGGGCGGAGTTGTCTGACTCGAATCTAGTGTAGAAGGAGTTGAGGTCATCAGGGAAGGATGTGGGGGTGCTACCGACCACCTGAATGGTTCTGTGGTTGGTAACAGCAGTGTTCACCGAGGCAACAGTTTTAAGGCCCTGTCAAATTTAGCGCAGATTACCCTCAATGAATTTCTGCTCCACTTTGTTTTTATACTTCAGCTTGGCAGTAAAAATGGCCTGCTTTACCTCTTTGTTGACCTCCTTTTTCCCGATTCGGAGCCAGTGAAGAAAACCCTCTTGTTTTTGTTCCAGATTTCCTTGAACTCTTTTGTGATCCAGTGTTTGTTATTGGGGAAGATAGTGACTGATCTGGATGGGATTATGTTGTCGACACAAAGGACATGTATGATGAAATTGTGTTTACCTGTTCGTTAAAGTTGTCGGCAGAGGATAGAAGGTTATCCAAGTCTGTGGATCCAAAGTATCCTTGTAGGGTTTGGATACCTCCCGCCGTCCACTGTTTGATGTTTTTGATAACGTTCTTAGCCCTCTTAATGACCGGTGTGTATGCTGGAGCAAGCAGGATAGTGTGGTGGTCAACAGAGCGGAGGGCTGGGAGGGGAACCACAGCATTTATCCAGGGTCTTCTCCAGGGAAGTGGTGCATGTGACATATTAAGGAGGGCTGGGAGGGGAACCACAGCATTTATCCAGGGTCTTCCCCAGGCAAGTGGTGCATGTGACATATTACTGAATTTACCTGCGAATGACGCTACATCCTCTATCCTGTATGGAGTCAGTAACAAAAAGCTGTTGTTGTTGTTGTTGTTGTCTTGCTGAATATGTTTCTCCTCTCATCCAAGAGGCTTCTTCAGTTTTAAAGTTCTGGTAGAGAATCCCCAGTATTTAGCCTTGTCGAGGATCCTTCTCGCTCAGGGTAGTGGGCAAAGGTTACAAAGCCCCACCCCCAATCTCTGTGACCCAGATCCACCCACCCATCATTTGGGTTGTCACTCACCCCGGTCATCATGTGAGTCGCTGGTTTCACATGTGATACCCGAGCCAGGTGGCTCATTGTACCCTTTGCCCACTACCCTGAGCGAGAAGGATCCTCCACAAGGTTAAATACTGGGGACTCCCTACCAGAAATCTTGAACTGAAGAAGCCTCTTGGATGAGAGGTGAAATGTCTTCAAGGAACTACAAGAAGTCCAGTTGCCTTCAGCTGAAACACCAAGACTACCATGACATGGATGACTGAGAATCACCACAGACGTACTGCTGTTGTTGGCATTGTTATTTAACACCAGGCGACACTGCGTGGCAGCGACATAACAACATGTCTAAAGATAGAAAATGCACAACACTGCCAGCATGATTGATGCAATTACACAAAAACAACAGGTAAACTGCTCTCTCTCATCTTGAATTTTGAGCTCAGGGTGACTGAAGTTCCTACGAGAAATCCAACTTCAGGGGCGTTCCTGATCATTCAGCATCTGGCTGGCACCTCAGAACATTGACTTTGGACATTTGGACAACATTGGAGATCAAATGGAACAGTTATTAGGGTCCAATCGGATGGAATGATACAGGACACACTGACCAACTTTAGGGTTGCTCTTTCTTGTTCAAATCCTGGTAATTATGGTCGGAATTAATAGAATATATACTGTATATAACCAGAAAGAGCCAGTTAATTTTCTGCTTTAAGTTTTAGCAACTCAACCTGTTCAAATGGACACCCAGAGCTCAGAGACAGAACACTTACCCCCTCAAAATCTCCCATTCTGGAAGTCAGTGCGTCAGTTATAGCTGAAAGAATTCTGTTAAGATTTGCTGATTTTTACCAAATCGTCTACACTGACCTTTGACCTTTGAAGGTCAAATCGTTGGTAGCACTAAATCATGAATCTTACATGTATGTGTTTAATTAGAATTAAATTGTATTGGACCTTTGATGGAGATATGGAGATTTCTTTTTTATTTAACCCATGTTAACACATTTTGACTTTTACCTTTGACCTACCATAGACGGCACAAATTTGACCCATCTGCAGTCACTGCCATTGGGAACTTGTGGACAAATTTAATAGAAACCTTAAGAGGGTTTTTTCTGAAACTGTAGACTGTGAACAGACAGGTGGAGGTAATTAATTACTGAGATTTCACCCAGGTGATAAGCACCTATATTAATACCGATAGATCCATCGGACAATATCTACAGCTCAGATTCGTCTCACACTGAGGAACACACACATGGCCAGTGCCAGGCTAATGGGACATACTGGTAATCTTCGGTGCAGAGAAAACACTCTCATTGCTCGCGTTTCCGTGTCAGAAACACACAGGTCCTGCGTTATAAACCAGCAGCGGCGACCATAACGAGATCACTCTCGTACCGCGTGAATCAACTCTGAAACCTGGTTTACATTTCCTCTGAGGGGTGTAAGGAGGTCACGCACTCTGTTGAACATGGCACACTGCTGCCTCTGGTCTGTTTTCTCTTGTTCATGAGTCGGAAAATTACTCATTTTAGCTTTCGAATATGAAGCAAATTTCTGAAGAACTGGCGTTATTGATCATTATTCCATCCGAAGAAAAGTCAAAAGTTGAACACAAAATGATTTAAACACAATTCTCTCTTTGAGTTTTGTGTAGTTGAATTTCTTATATTTATCATAGAAAAAAAAGCCACCATTAGACATTATTCAGACTTTACAAAACATAAAACAAAATATGTTGGTAATTGTCGAGCGATGTTCACAGCAACCATATCCCAATCATTATTTCAGACAAAAAGTCAATGTAAAAAACTTAGAGTGTTACCTCTTAGATTGTGGGCAAATGATCTATTTAAAAGCTGCCACATGTCTATAAAATTTTTCTTGGCCCTTAAACGCTCCATTGGTAAGACCTTAAAAATGTCCTTATACCTCATTTATGAATTTATGGCCAAAATCAATCTAGACCTTCCACTTTTTTAACTTTTCCTTTGAGTGGCAGGAACTAGCTCAGACTTTTACAAATATAACACTTCAATATTGTACCAAAAAAAAGGCAGACCAGGATTTTGTTACTCTTGAACAGCAGTGTGTACTGGTCCCACTATCACGTTGCATTTGACACGCAGTGGTGATCTGATCAGGTCTACTTTGCTTAGAATACTGTCTAAGGTGTCCTGCACAATCTATGAAGTGTCCTATATTGTATTCAAATTTGGGTTCATGTCTCCCAGTCATCTTCAGTGTAAACACTCTGAAGGTCTTCTTCCCACCGTTTAATTTATTCTTTAAAATTCTTTAAAACCTTTATAAGAATATGAATAAAAACACTTCTTAAGGGTTAAGAAGCTCCTCGACTGGTCCTAAAAGGACCAAAACTGTTATGGGGTTTGTGTGAGTGACATAAGGACGTTGTTAATGTCAAACAGGTTTCCTGTCACTCCAATGCTTTTCTCACACCAGGAGTGAAAAATGGCATTTTTAAATACGAGGTGTGAAGTTCCTGTCGCCCACTAGGGGGGGGTCACATATGAAAGGCTGTCTTTTTATCTTGAGTTTTGGCTGTTCAGTCTGTTTTCATGAAGATTTTTCGTGGTTTGGTGTTGGTCTGTCGCACTGTACGCTGAGACATAAGATGCTGACGGGTGTCGATGTTATTTCATCTTCAAACTTCCACAAGAGCCTCATAAATGTGTGCGAGAGCCCGACGGCTGCGAGCCACCAGGGATTACATTTATTTTAATACTTGACTTCAGTTGTCTTTTTCCTATCAGACAGCAGGTCAGAGTATCACGAGGACAAACACAGCAGCTCCACGCCTGGAGGTGTTCAGTCACCTCCACCTGCTAACAACCTGCTCCGATACCCACACGGTTACGTAAAGAAGAAGAAGAAGAAGAAGGGAAGAAGTAGTTATAGCAGCAAGTTGGAAGAATAACTTGTGTGAAACATTCAAAAACAATGGCTGAATACGAGGAAACCGTCATGTCGAAGACATCTAGAGATAGCTACTGGAGTTAGCATGCTAAAAGGCTAGCCCCTGTCCGCCTGTCCCCATAGTTTCAGCTGGGAGATGTAAAAAAGCCGCGACTTCGCTAAGTTTCATAAGCTCTCTTTGGTGTAATAATCAGAAAAAGTGCTAAAGAATCTATTTTCCTTCCTAAACAGACGAATACAATCGTACAGCTTCTGAATTCAGTTACAATAATCGTCAAGATGTGAGAATATTCTGGCTCTACGTTTCCGCACGCTGCTGATGGCCAACGTCGTCCTCGTTGGAACCACTCTGAATCACCTCCACGTTGTGTCTGCTGTCGGCAAACTGGCCTCCGCGCCCTTGGAGGCTGTGTCCGCTCCCAGTTTGGTTTCCAGCCGTGGTCAGGCTGTCGGTGGTCGCTCACCCAGCGATACGTGCACATGTTTCGTACGCCGACTAATTTGAGTTTTCTGTTAATAACTCGTCGTTGTCGAAAAGTTAGGCTGATATCAGTGGGCACTAGTGTCCGTCTGCCGCGGGTGAAACTGCAGCTTAGTTTCGGGGGGCTGTTGACGGTGGCCCTGCAGGGCCTGTGTAGGAGTTCAGCTCACTTCGTAGTTTCAGACGAGTGGGAGGAAGGGAGGGAGCTCTCGCTTAGCTGCCACAGAAACGTCTGGCTGCTGTTGGAGTGTGTGTGTGTGTGTGTGTGTGTGTGTGTGTGTGTGTGTTTCCCTGGTGCTTCCCTGCCTGGCGCACAGACAGGATGTAGGCGTCTTCGTGGGCGCTGACCTTCAGGCCTGTGCGTCACGTCTCATTGGAGGAACAGCTACCAGGAAATGTTGTGTAATCACAGCTGAGCAGATTGGGTCCATCCAGGATGGTCTTGAGGAGAGTCCCAGGAGTCCACCGGGACACG
>KV751389.1:125337-148005 GCA_001698575.1 Mola mola | reverse complement strand
AGACTAAAGAGCAGCAGGATGTTCGGGAAATGTGTATAAAGTAATGTCAAAACAGTGCCGTCAACATTTTAAGATGAGACATATTTTGTTGGGCATGCGTGCTCCTACATGGAGCTGCAGGTGACCTGAAACAGGAGAAATGTTAGTGTACTAAGAACCTCAACAGAAATAAAATACACAAGTACAGCATTAAAATAACTTGCACATGCCCTGAAGAAACAGAAATGAAATAGCCACAATAACTCGTGATAAACTTAGGTAGTTTGTTGAGATCAAGCGTTCCTTATCTTAAAGACCTGCTCCAGCTGTTGATTCAAGACTTAAAAACTCATCAGTGATTCATTTCTCGAGTAAAAAATCTACTTTCAATAAAGAATTGTTCATTGTTAAATTAAATGTACTCAAGAACTTTATTAGTGCCAGTTTTCTCTCCTTTTCAGTAAATTTTACGTACAAATCGATCATCAGGGGGTTTTTTTCCCTTTAAATTGTATTGAACTTTTATTTTCGAAGTGTGTAAAGTGATATTCTCCTCATATTTCTTTATTTGAGTGTGTGACTGTTTGATCAGTGCACTGTGTGTTTTAGCATGAACTCACATGAGTCCACTTGTGGGATTATCGAGCGCAAATGAGACACCAAACACTAAGTTCAGTCATGTTAGGCCCTTCGCAATGAACCATGGGTAATACGCACATTAACCTGTGATGTCACCAATCAGACATGCACAGATCCAGCAGATTTTACCCTGAAATTATCATGTTTGGTCACTTCATTATATCTCTTACTGTCACTCCAAACAAACTGTTGTTCCAAACACCAAGTAGCAGATTCAATAAGAGGTGGAATTTTGAAGAATTTATCCATGTAATAAAATTAATTCATACTGAAGTGAAATTGTCCCTAAAAGACATGTGTTTTGTGAAGTTTTAGAGTCTAACAGTCCAGGAAATAGGGCTTTGGTTGAAAAACAGCGAAATTCTCCTTTAATCAACAGCCTTTACTCAGAGCCAAGATCTGTAAGTACATCATGCCCTGATGGAGACATACACCACATTATGAAGAAAAGACATGCACAGCAGCCCTCTCTGCAGGGAGGGGCTTGGAGGCGGAGCTACAGCGCAGCCCTGCCCCTTTTCAATCGTACCAACTGCAGCTTTAGTCCAGTCCAGTCTGTTGGTTAAACACTCTTTTCCCCACATAAACACACATAAACAAATTCCGACACTTTATTGACCTATTTGACCTGACATCAATCGTGCGTGTGTGTGTGTGCGCGCGTGTGTGTGTGTGTGTGTGTGCGCGCCAGCAGGGTAACAGCTCGTCCTCATAAACGTGGTCCGTCTGCTGTTGGTGATAACGGATCCTGGCCTCAGAACAGACCATAATAAACGTGCTCTCTGTCGCAGGTCCCCACGTCCACCACGGAGCTCAGTACCATGCTGTTACCTGCTCCTTCATCCACGCAAGGCTCGGAGCGGAGGGGGAGGGCGCTCAGCGCGGCCAGCTACCTCACGGACGCCATGGAAGGTGAGGACCCGACCGCAGGTGAAACAATCTTACCTCCACCGCTGCTCCACTTCCTGACCTTTATGTCCCTTGATTGTGACACACAGCTGATCTTACTGACACCAGATCTCATCTGATTCCTCAACTCACAGAAGGCAACTGAAGTAGAATTTCACCATTTTACCACTGAACACTTTGAAATATTCAAACCTTTTAATTCGTGAATGAAAATAGAGATCTTCAGTAGAACGTAGAGAGGAGATAATTAGAGCAGGCGCCAACGTCTTCTTACAATTCTGACTTTATCCTCGGAATTCTGACATTTTCCTCTCCTGAATTCTCAGACTTCTGACTTTAATCTCAGTATTTTGACGTTTTTATCTTTAGGAATTTGGCTTTAATTTAATTAAGGTCAGATTTCAAAATGGTCTTAACTCAAGTAAATTTTCAAATTTTCCCCAGAATTCTTTTATCTTGGAATTCTTCTTTATGATATTACTTAAATGTCACAAATTTGACTTTAGTCTCAGGATTCAGACATCTTCTGTTAACTCTTTTACCGTCAGATTTCAAATGTGCCCCAAACTGAAAGAAATGTTCAGACGTTTCTCTTCCGTACAACTGCTCCATTTTTTGTATTTAAGAGCACATTTAGGATCTCTGACCCTCAGACTCCTGAACTGAATTTGTTTTTGTCACGTTAACTGAGCTGCTGAGTCCATTTAAAGATTTGATCAGTGGATTGATGATGTTGGATCGTTGCTCGTCTAATCGAGGCCTCTGACAGTTAAACAAAAAGCCCAGAAGAAGAGCAGCATGTGTAAATGTTTCCAGGTTAACGGAGCCATTTTAGAAATGTCTTCCTGAGCTGACGTTTGGGACTCAAAGACCCCGCTGGCGTCACATCATCGCTCTCACAGGGTCATCGACTCCCTGTGTGACTCCCTCCCTCACTTTCTGCTTCGCCATATCTGTGTGTGTCACTTTCAGGTGTGTGTGTGTGTGATTGTGTAACCACATATTTGTCTGAATTTTGAATCCTAGTGGGTCCGTTAATGCTTCGTGGGGGCGCCTGTGTTTCAGGTCACTGTGTGTGTGTGTGTGTGTGTGTGTGTGTGTCGCTGCCCCGGCCAACCCCAGAGGAACTCTGGCTTTGTTTGTGCCAGACGGTTGGACAGAAACAGTGACACAGAGAAAGTGTGTGTGTGTGTGAGCCTGGTTACTCTCATTAACCCTGACATCCCTCCACGTTCTGTGTGTGTTTGATGATATTAATGTATTCAGTTTTTTACTTCAAATATGTTATAGCTGCATTCTCGTATGTGCGTATGTGCGTGTGTGTGTGTGTGTGTGTGTGTGTGTGTGTGTGTGTCAGATCTGCTGAGTCACTGTCTCTCCCCTCGGCAGTCCTGCTCTTACAGAACTGATCATTATACAGGAGAAACTCACTGCTGTCCTCCCTCCATCCACACTCTTCCTTCCTTCCCTCCTTCCTTCCTTCATTCCTTCATTCCTTCCTCCCTCCTTCCATCCACACTCTTCCTGCCTTCCTTCCTGCCTTCCTGCCTTCCTTCCTGCCTTCCTTCCTGCCTTCCTTCCTGCCTTCCTTCTTGCCTTCCTGCTTTCCTTCCTTCATTCCTGCCTTCCCGCCTTCCTTCCTTCCTCCTTCTCTCCTGCCCTGTTATTCATGAGTCTTTCATGTGAAAACGAGCTGCGTCTGAGGAAATAATGTTATTTTTAACTCTTTCCATGGCGTTTTTTGAGTTGGAAACAAAAGTCTCCCTGTTTGTATCCATAAACGTTTTTAGTTCAGAGAGGGAAGCTGTCATTGAACAGGGTTGTTCATGTTGGTATCATGTAACGTGTCAGTTCATTGTGTTAAATTATGGGCAATTTTTGGCAATTTAAGTACATTTAAGAAATTATGAAGTTGTCTGAGTTTCAAAAAAGTTGTAAAATTTTAAATAATTAAGGGATATAATTTTAAATGTAAATTTAGAATAATTAAGAACCGCAATATATTTAGGTTTATATGTGTAAATGTTTTTTGATGTAGATAATATTTTGGGTTGTTCTAGGGATCGTATACGATAGGCTAAAATAAGCCTGGAGCTGCAGCCTTTTCATTCATTAGTTATTAAATGTATAAATTCATGTGAAATTTGTTTTATAAAAACCTGAATAAATTCCTACAAATGGCAAAGGCCCTGGAGGACAGCTGATTCTCTGATTCTGAATCTGGGGGATGATGAGGAAATTGTTGGGGACGATCGATGACATTGACGGACGTGGTCAGTGCAGCCTCAGACGTGAGGGACTCGGCGGCGCTGAAGTTAATTCACACCTCTGTGTTTGTTTTGTCCCCGGCCTTGCAGAGCTGGAGGAGGCCCACAAGAAGTGTCACCCGTGCTGGTACACCTTCGCCCATCGTTACCTGGTGTGGGAGTGCTGTCCCTCCTGGCTGAAGGTGAAGGAGCTGGTGAAGATCATGGTGATGGACCCTTTCCTGGACCTGGCCATCACCATCTGCATCGTCCTCAACACGCTCTTCATGGCCATGGAACACTACCCCATGACCGACGAGTTCAACGGCATGCTGAGCATCGGAAACCTGGTAGGATGGCTGGATGGATGTAGTATGATATTGAATTTAATATTATCTGGTAGGATCACAAATTAGGTCACTATATTTCAGAGCCTTTGCACATTCTGGCACGAGTTCTTTGCTTTCCAACAGCCAAAGAACTGGTTCTTGGCCAGGTAGTAGAACCAACACTTAGAACCGCTTTCATCAAGGGCCTGGAGGAGGGGTTATCATGACCATGGATGTGACTGCCATTTTTAACAGAGCTGGAGTGAGTCATCGGACTCCTCTATGGAGGGACATTTGCACAATGGACGGCAAACTGAAACAGTGGTGGACTGAGGAGGACACAGTCATGTTTGTACAGAGTCGATTTAGTCCACCATAGTTGTTCTAGCAGTCCTGGAAAATCATCACTCTGTACATGACTTGACGGGCTCACGTGCAGGTGGAAAAGCAAAGGTTTGCACCGACTCTGAACCAGCTGTAGCTCCAGCAGCGAACCAATGATGGAAGCAGCTTCGTCAAAAAGGCCTAAATGTGTCTTATGTCTGAGCACATGTTTTCAATCAAATTTTATGAGATAAGATTTCACGAACTTAGATTTAGATCTAATCAGTAACACACCTGAGCTCAAAATTTAACTATAATCATGACAGACGGTAACAGTAGGTTTCGCAAAGTTGTTGAAAGTGAAGCGTGTTTGAGTGTCCGTGGTTCAGTGGGTAGAATGGCCCCTCCTCTGATGGGACGATTGGTGGTTCGATTCCCTTTAAAGTGGCCTTGGGAACGGTTTGCTGGTTCCCATATTAGATACTGTACTTCCACTCATGGGTCAATGTGACAAACATTGTAGCCTCAGTCTGAGAAGTCACAAAGACTTGAAAGGCACTGTAAAAAATCCAAGTCCATTTACTATTTCCCATCTCGTGTTCTAGGCTGTAAACACTCCCTGAATCATAAAATCCAGCAAAAATCCACGTTGTATCATCAAATGATTCTATTTGATGTAATGAAACACAGTCAGTCTCTGCAAAGCTTCATGCCTGTTGTGTTTTTAATAAGCATAGTTAAAGAAGGAACGGTGTCCTTTAGTCCAACGATTGTTTTAATCATTGATTAATCTGCCGATTATTTTCACGAGTAATTGTTTAATCCTTTTCTATAAATTGTCAAAAAATAGTGAAAAATCATATTTTTTCAGAGCCCGAAGTGACATTTTCTAATAGCTTCTTTACTTCAACCAGCGGTTGAAAACAGACATTTTAGAAGCTGAATCCAACGAATGTTTGTTCATTCAAACAACTAATCGAATACTCGTTGCATCTCTAATATAAAGTAGTTTTTATAAACTTTTAAAATAGGAAAGCTGTGTTGAATAAAAAATATATTGTCAGAGTCTTTTACATGCTTTGAAATGAATTTGGCCTTTAATTTTCAAACTGAGTCCCTGTTGACTGCAAGCCCCACCCCCATGTCCAGCACAAACATCTGCATGGCATTCAGACAGATATCGTCAATCTGCTCCTATTTTGGCCGGACTTTCTTTGGATTTGGGTTCCTGTTTTGTCTTGCTTCTGTGAAAACTTTTCTTGGAGTGTAAAGCATGACCTCATCACCGGGTCGTTCATGCGAACAAACTTGGGGCGAGTTTCTGGCAGTTAGATTCTGGGAAAGTGACAGAGACTGAGACGGTTTTGGGAAACGACTCTTGGACGTCGAGCGCTAAATATTTCTGTGCTTTTCTGCAAATAGAGGTGTGTGTGTGTGTGTGTGTGTGTGTGTGTGTGTGTGTTTGAGCAGGAAAGCCAGCTGGCTCTCAGTATTGGAGCTGACAGAAACGGGTCGGATGGCTTTAAACCACTGTGACTAACTCCAGTGTTTGACCCTGCAGGTGTGCGGCCGATCTGACAGGAGCTGATAGGTTGATGCAATATGCTAATTGGTTCACCTGTGGTGTGAACGGCTCCCGGTCCAAATCAGTGTGTTGATCACACGCGCACACGCCGTTTCCTGCCCAGCCATGTCAGGCAACCTCAGCTCGGGCTCCAGGCGTCCGTTCTGGGCACAGAATGTTAATACGGTTTATAAGTAGAAGCCGAGGCTTGGACTCGCCCTGCAGCACCGTGTTCAATCTCTGGCGCTGGGCCTAAAGGTGGACCACTCTGCGAGTTCACCGTTTGTACTAAGAGTGTAAAACAGTCCAAAAACAACAGTGTCGAGGTGTTTTCTTGTTGAGAATCAGGTTTGCAGTTCAGCAAAGAACAAGTTATACACAGAACAATCTGAGGTTCACAGTGTGTCTGGATTTAAAGACCCCTTGTGACGAAAATCACGTTTGTCGAACGAGTGTTGGGTGTTTTTATGTACCACGACACACTTCATGACTGAAATAAGCACCGTCGTCACCACTGAGGATTTCTGATTTTGTTCTGCGGTCCACCAGCGTTCTACATAGAAAACCTAAGGAACCAATCCTGATGACTTGTGGGGGCGGGGCTTAACACTGCACAACCGAAACTTACTATTGTGACGCATCAACATGTAGGTGACCTCGTAAAAGTAGCCCCTCCTCTTCCGAATCTGTCTCTGGTCCAAACATGTATGGCTGAATTACTCCAGTATCACAACTTGCCAATGTGCAGCGTATAGTAGACTAGTTTAAATGTGGGGAAAATGACGGAGCTGGTCAGCTCTGGCTGCAAGTGAGGGCAGGACGGGAAACAGAGACGGAACGTGACTAAAGTAGCACATTCAGAGATCCCCATAACCCAGATGAGGCAAAGGTTTAGAATTACAGCCAAGATATTTTAAGGCAACAAAGTAATTTTCATGAAAAACTAACAACAAAATATGTAATTTTAAGAATCAGAAATGTGTTTTTAAGGGTTAAACAATGGCTGCAGTGGGACTTTTGATATTTTTTTATTTCATACATGAGAATCCATCAATCCATGCTGATAGTAAACTGTCCTCAAAATGAGACGCTCCAGATCAGCCGTCCTGTACGTGGGCCCCTCATCAGGCAAACCTTCCCCAACAGAAGTCAGTCATCGAGGACTTAATGAGTCATTAGCATCATGAATGCATCATAGTATATTCTGAATTCCTACATGATGCCTCCTCTACACCCAGTCTTCTGTTTGACCTCAGTTTGACTTCCGCAGTGAGGTTTCTCCAGTGCCGATTACTGAATGTCTGTTCCAGAGCTTTACGGAGTGGTAGAAAACACCCAGAGACATCTCCAGAAACTGGGTCGTGACCCACACATGGGTCGCAGGAGAATTTTTTGGGGCCTCAAAATTAATTTGTAGAATTTCTTCTATACCTTTTAAAGCATAGCCCAAATATAATTGGGAGTTTTTTAAAATGAAGGTTTTCCTTCCCCATTTAAAAAAAAAAAAATCCCATCCACACATGCTAAATTCTCCAAAAATGTTTTCGTCGTCATAAAAACACAAAAAGGGACTGTTAAATGCTGTCAAAGGCTGCCAAGTCATGTTGGCCAATCAGCTAACAACAGTGGTTTGTATGTATTTATAGGCATCGAAAAAGGACAGTTAGCAACGTAAACACCAGAACAAGTTTGACTACATCTGCTATTGCACAAAAATGCTTCATGTAAACAAAAGACATAACAAGAACTTGTTTTCCTGTCCCAACATGATGGATGGATGGATGGATGGACAGACGGATAGATAGGTAGATAGATAGATAGATAGTTCTTGTAATTCTCTGAAATATTTATTTTCAGTGACATAAAATGCAGTTTGGATGTGTAGGAAAGGCCAAAATGCACAGAAAAAGAAAAAAATTGTTTTCAAAAATACCCGTGTGCAGTACCTCATTCAGCCACATGAGGAAGCTTGTTTGTATCGTACTACATGGTTTCCACTACATACAACAAACAACAATGTATGTTTTCAGTAACGTGCACAAAACTTAAAACATTTTACCTCTTAGAAATGGTTGGTTTATCTATTCCAGATAACAGAAAATTATGTAAAAATGGCAAAACAACAAGGAACATTTGTTAACAAATGAACACGTTCGCTTTCCTCAAAATTCCTCAGACACTGTGAATTTGGTCTGGATGGCTGTCATTTTATAAACATGATTCTCCAGGATTTAGAGGCCAAAACTGGTCAGGATCAACAGCAGAACCAGAGAACCCGATCAGGCGTGATTAAGTGATAGCTGGTTGGGTTTGTGTATAACTGGTCAACCGTTATGTAATCTTGCTGTCCCCTCGTCTCCAAGTCGACGTGGTTGCGCACTTCTGAAGTGTCAATTCAATTTAAAGCAGTTCAGGTCTCAGATAAAGGCTGTGGCTCGTCACCGGGATCCGATTGCAGTCTGGAGTCGCTAAGTTATAGTGAGGATAAAGCCTCTAATCCTCACAGATGTTTACATAGCTTTTAGCTATTCTGTCTGACGGACAGCAGGGCCTCTGCTCTGTGTGTTATGTAAGGCAGTGCGTGGACGATCATGTCAGGACAATAACCCGCTAACAGGATCGATGACAGCTAATACCCTCCCTGTTTGTTTGTTGCTTTTACATATCAATACTTCCATACGTAAAGGACGCATACCATTTAGTGGAGGCTTTTATGTGCATTAAGCACACATTCTCTCGAGTGTACTTAGCCTTCTGTGACTGAAATAAAGCCTGCACACAATATGGTTTCACAGAAACTGGTTTTGTTGGCTCGTTCAGGTTGTCTCGTGTCGCCTGGAATCAGAGCACTTTGCCTTTTCTTTGTGTTTTAAAAAATTTGAAGGTATTTATCCATTCAGATATATGACCTGCATCACTGTTGTGCTAAAACATTTGAGAATGATTACAACTTTGATATATTGCTGACTTGTGTGTTAAAATTATCCAAAATGTTTCCAACTTTGTTCAAAGCCAGAGAAACTTTGATTTCAGGTAAAGGTGCATAATGTGATCTCATGGGATTGTGTTTGACTAACATGACATTTTGAGCAAATTCAGTTGACTTTCGTAGTTTTTGCTCCTGACCTAATGTCACATTGAAGCTTAGACGTCAAGTTATGGCCCATATGTGAAATAAGTGAAAACAAAGCTGACTTTCAGCCCGCCCACAACCACAGACCCCTTCATGTGTGGACAGTAGCTGTTATGTTATTGAATCCATCCGGACTTTTCTCTTCCCATCATTCTGATACAAGTTAATCTTGGTTTCATTTGTCCAAAGAATCTGATTCCAGAACTTTGGAGGGTTTTTTAGATGTTTTCTGACAAAGTCTAATGTGTCCTTCCTGTTCTTGAATGTTCTCTGTGGTTTGCACTTTGTTGTAAACTGTCTGTATTTACATTCATGAAGGCGTCTCTTGATTTTGACAATGATACACCGACCTTCTCCAGAATGTTCTGGACTTGTCTCCATGTTGTGAAGAGG
Source organism: Mola mola (assembly GCA_001698575.1). Classification (NCBI taxonomy): domain Eukaryota; kingdom Metazoa; phylum Chordata; class Actinopteri; order Tetraodontiformes; family Molidae; genus Mola; species Mola mola. The sequence continues at coordinate 138,489 of KV751389.1, read as the reverse complement.
TTTTTCTTCATCAGTTCTTTCTTTCTTTTTAAGAATGGACCAAATTGTTGATTTGGTCTCTCCTAAAATTTTGCTCTCTCTGATAGATTAATTTTGTTTTTTTCAGCCTAATGATGGTTGCAATTCCTAAACACTAAATGCCATATTTTTGTGAAACCTCTTAAATTAAAGATGTAAGTCTGCACTTCCATCACATCTTGATTGTTTTACTTCAAATCCATTGTGGTTGTTTATAGATGCAACATGATAAAAACTGTGTTATTGTCCCAATACTTCTGGACCTCACTGTGCATCTGCTGTGCAGATTAGATTCCATCGTTCCTCTCTTCAGGAAAGTAACGGCAGAGCTCAGCACTGAGCTTTCCTTGCTCAGTGGCACTCGGGCAGTGCTGAATGCTAAGTAGGGGACTTCGAATGTGGTTTTGGAACTTTGGAATTTCCTGTGTGAGATTAACTTAGTCCTCATTAAGTGAGTTTTTAACAGATTTTTGAACAATAATGTGTGAAATCTGAAGTATTCCACCTAAAGATTCACTGAGACACATGATTGTCTCTGTCGCAGCGAGCCGGATGTAGCTAGTAAACACCGGGGTGCACACGGTCCGAGTCATCCTCTCTCTGCTCATGTGACTGTTGTTAGTTGGTGCTGATGTCGACATCATCTGTTTGGGAACCAGCTCAGGGTAGTTTTTCATCCCTCCCTCGATGAATCAGAGACTTTTCCTCTGTAGAAACAAACACACCGTCCTCAGTCTGTGAACTTGTTACACACTGCTGGGTGTTCCACTCAGACACTGTTATGGATCCATCTGAAAAGGTCAACTTTGATATTTTCAGCATTAGTTTTACTTGTTCTTGTCATTCAGGACGCTCATGAGATGAATCTCTTCATGCACGAGGCATTCTGTTTCTGATTGGTCCATCTGGGCTCCTCTTGTAAACACGATATCTCAAAAACTCTTCAGGGATTTTCTGTGTCCAATGTGACTCAAAGATGAATTGTTCACATTATGGAGGTCATATGTCAAAGGTCAAGGTCACTGGAGCCTCATGTGGACCGCATTTGCAAAAGCAAACAAACTCAGAGCTACTGACGATTAGCTTGTTGTGTTTTGGGGAACCTTACGTACTGTGAGCTCACAGTGCAGTTGGATTACCACAGAAACCACTGTATTTATCACCGTCTGCTTTGTGTGGCTTACAGAAGCACGTAACCACCAGAAGTTTGAATTAATCCACAGTTCAGACACAAGGACCGTTTGGCTCCACGGAACTATACGATGCGACAGGGTTGCAAATCATAACATCATAAAGAAATGGCTTTTTTTCTCCATGGCTACGCTCAAAATGTTGCTGAAGTATTTGGTAACATGGAGTAGATGCCTACAGGGAAACTGTGTTTCTTCCTCGATAACTGTAGAGATACTCTATAAAACCAATATTTCTGCTCTCTGTTTTCTCCTACCTTTCTTTAGTCGTAGCAAACAGTTTTCTGAAGTTTACGAAAGACAAACAAATTTGTTTATATGGAATTATTAAGTGTTTATTCCATGCAGTCATCACAGCTTTCGTGCACGTGCACACAGACAGAAACCATAGCTGTTAACCATCACATGAGAGGGAGACAATGATAATGATAATTACCACTTTGATTAATTGTGTTGGTCTGTCTTTACAACCGTTCACCCTTTAAATCAAATGTTTCCCAAAAAATGTCCATACATTTAGTGCCGTACAACTAGTAACCGACAATTTGTGTAAATAAAGATTAGAAGCAGAGTGATGCATATATCCAATCAATCAGTCAAATTGTATTTGTATAACAGGGACCATGTGAGTCGGGAAAGCGCAGGAAGTGAGAGGAAGGTGGGAAGTAGGTGGGCTGCATTACTGGGACAGAAAAGAGAAGATAAACTGAGATGGAGGAGCTCAGTACATCTGTCAGCTTTATCAAAAAGGAAGATTTTTAGCTACTCTTATACCTAGACAGGGTGTCTGCCCCCCGGACCTGATCTGGGAGCTGGTTCCAGAAAGGAGGGGCCCGATAGCTGAAGGCTTTGCCTCCCTGAATAATTTCAGAGATCCAAGGAAGTAGGCCTGCATTTTGGCACGTAGCGCTCTAGCTGTTTATATACGAAGGTGCGAGATCACTGAGGGCTTTATAGGTCAAGAGAAGGATTTTAATCTCTGTTTTAGATTCGACAGGAAGTCAGTGTAGGAAATCTAAGCAGGAGAAATATGATACATACAGTATCCTGGGAAATGAAGCTCACTACTCTTTTGACTGATTAAGATGACTTTTCAGACAGTCCTAAACCTCTGTTCACGGTGACGTTGAAGGATCTGTGATGATTTGAGGCCAGAAGCTTCTCCTGATATTGAATAGCTGAACACTGTGTAACACACACCCTCACACACGCACACACGCACACACACACACACACACACAAACACACTTCACTGACTGCTACTGTGCTAAAACACACAGGACCTCTGAGCACAGCAGTGGGATTCAAACCAGCTGCTGGGATGTTAAACCTCTTTTTCTTTTTCTCACGTACGTGTGCCAAAGAGGCTCTTCTGGTGTCGCTGACAACAACAGCGTGATGGTTGAGTAGCTAATCAACATGCTGCTGAGTCAATGAGCATTTAAGAGGATTCAATGTGTGTCTGCTTGTGTACATATGTAACAGTGGACGTAGGAGATGTTACACGTTCACTAACGGGACCACGAAACAAACGGCACATTTTTTAATCCTCTGATTAAGATCAAGCTAAAATTGTGCCTAAAACTCTCTGGTGAATCTGTTACCACGAGGGGACCAACAGGTTTGTGTGTGCGTGGGTTTAAATTAATACTCAACACTGCCTCTGCAGGCTGGAGAGAGAATTTAACGGCTCATTCGGCGCAGGAGAAGAGAAATGGAGATGATGAAAGAAAAACACACAGAAGGATTGTTTCACTTTACTTTGAACTTTTCAATACACCGATATTTTCAACGCACCTGAAACCAGTTTCAGTTTGAAAATGGTAACAGTAACACTTGTATTCCCGTAGACCTATCTGCCCCATTTTCTTTAGGAAAACCAAACTACCACCATCTGCTGGTACGAGCCCAGGGAACATCGGTGCTGCTTTGTTGCTCTGATTTTTCTCGAGTTTAAAGAAGAATTACGTTTTTTTCAACCTGACGCCTATTTCCCAAAATTGAAGGTCTAAAAGTCTACACATCTTTTTTGAAAACTATCGTCTAGAGCTCGAATGATTAGCTCGACACGGCTACACAGTGCAGTGGCACAGAGGAACGTCAGAAATGAATAGAAATAAATAACTGTAAAGATTCTGTATAAAACACAACCAGTCAATTGCTGAAGGGGCACTTCACACAGTCTGATCAAACTGAATAACTGAGCTTTATCCCTGTTTTTAAAACATAGGCCTTTATTGTGAAAGTTCTACCTCATGCCTATTTCACGGTTTACATCGAGGTGAGTGTCATCCACTTCCAAACAAAGCTAAGGGTCACACAACGGCAAGTTTTATATGAGCAACTCTTTTCTTTCTTTTGATATTTGTTCTGCAGAATGTAAAACATCATTTCACAATTGTTAAAAAAAATGTTCAGTTCATATCAAAATGACTTTTTTAAGTTGAAATGTAACTGGCTGTGTTAATTGGCTGCATAATATCGTCGGAAATCAATCGCAGGGCCCTGAATCGAATCAAATTTAAACCGCAGCAGACTGTGTGGTATTGGAAAATATGGGATCATTGTCCAAAGAGTGATGATTTACAACCCTACCCCCTGTTTGTTGTTTCTGATTTTATAGAGAACAAATTCACAAAGTTGTTGTATTTAAATTTGAATTTGTTCGGAAAGATCGTAAGGCTGACTGATGTTGCCTGTGACGCTAAGACCCTGACAGGAAGTATTATCCAGCATGTTTACGGTTACTGAGTCAAAAACACACGGCTGTTTCACTGGAGGTATCTACGGTTCTGTCATGTCCTGTGCCGCTGCGTCGCTTAGCCTTGACGGGATTACCGGTCCAAGCTGCTGTTATTTTCAAAGAACATGTATTTTATGAAGTTCGGGACCTTTTTCAGTTTGGGAAACAGAACTAGTATTGAAAAATACCCTCATTCTCAAATGTAGCATAAAATTGGAAGTGAAACGTCCAGCTGTAATGTCGTCCCTTTAAACACGTCAATCAAGTATCTGGTCCGTAGTCCGTCCATGTAGCGCCGTGGTCCATCCTGGTAACATAGATGTGCATGTATGTATATAAGAAAAGGGTAACCCAGAAGAGAGCAGGGTTTTGTGCGTACCAGTAGGGTTAAGGTTAAACCAATAGTTAACCCTATTGGCACCCTAAACCTCAGATTTTACATTTTGCGATAGTTGCACACTCACACACGTGCATCACGTAGACGTTGTCACATCGAGGATCGCCGCCGCTCTGGCACACACACACATGAACACACCATCAGGCACTTTCAGCAGAGGACACACACGTGATATCCAGCAGAGCGAGACCATGGACCCAGGACGAGCTCAGGTCTGCAGAGAGGGAGGCTGAAAGGCTCAAACCACAGGAGCAAACGGCCGAGGAAAGACTTCATCGGTTTCCCCAAAATCACCAAATCAAGAGCAGGAGCAAATAAAAACGCAGTTAAACCACGTTTTTGACCTTGTTCGTGTGTGTTTTCATGTCCTATGACACCCATCATGAACGGAGCATCAGCGTCACGACTGATTTGTGCTTGTGAGCAGGATAAAACCGAAGGGCCGAGCAGACGCAGATGGTTCGAGATGAAACCTGTATGGTGGCGCTTCATAAATCTCCATTCACAAAAACAAAATAATTATTTACTGTGGCATATTTTACACTGTGACAGGGATCACTTTTGTTTTGGTGTTAAATCCTACTGTTCGGTTAAGGGGACAGTTTTTCACTGTTTTAGATTAATTGGCTCTTTGGAGAAGACTTCACAAAGCGAATGTTTACATTTGCTCTTGTTTATGGTACAAACGGGAAGACAAAAGGTCGGCTGAATGTATTTTAGCCTAAAAGACCAAATACATAGAGGACAGAAATGTGATTGTCTAGAATTAGAAGAATTTAGTTTGAGCAACGTCAGAGTATAGATATCATATGAAAACGGAAGATTTGGATACCTTTAAAAATGTGCAGGATCGTGAAGCTATATTCTCTCTTTAAATCACTTGAAAATCCCTTTGGCAGATTCCTTCATTTAATCTTTCTGTAAGCGTGTGTTGTAAGTTTGTGAATAATTCACTTTTGAATTATTCACAATTTTGCGCCATTCTTTCGCATCGCCCCTTGCGACTGCTACGTGATTTTCTGCCCTTGTTTTATGTGACCTATGTGAGCACCATCATATATAAATTGGTTGATATTGACACAGTAAAACGTGTAACGATCACCAGACAAGGTATGTTTATCCGTCCGTCTGTTTGTGTGTCAGGTCTTCTCGGGGATCTTCACAGCTGAGATGGTGCTGAAGATCATCGCCCTGGATCCGTACTACTACTTCCAGACGGGCTGGAACATCTTCGACAGCATCATCGTCTGCCTCAGCCTCATGGAGCTGGGCCTGTCGGACGTCGAGGGGCTCAGCGTGCTCCGTTCGTTCAGACTGGTAACACTCACGCTCAGTTACACTGACACAACACTATCATCCTGTTAGCAAAAATATTTCCTCATTAAGTTACACTTTAAACACAACACTATCATCCTGTTTGCAAAAAAATTTTCCTCATTAGCCCTTAAACAAATTCCCTTGAAACAAGCTAAATAACACATTTTGCTTATTTGATGTCAAAACATGTGTTTCTTTTGACTTTTGCTAACAGTAGCAGGTTAATCTGGGTTTGTTTCATTGAAACAAACCTTTTAAAAGGCTTCTGTTGTAATTTAGGGTAAATATCTGGACATGACTCAACATGATTAAATTGCTTGAGGGGAGGGAAAACAATGCTGAAAGTCTTAAATAAACAGCTAATTATTCGTGAACATTTGGAATGTGCACTTTACTGTCAGCAGTTCAGCAGCTTGTTGTTGTTTATATTTTTTCATTAATAATTTTTGAAAAGATGAAAAATCAAACCATCAAACACTATTTGAAGACAGTAACAGTGCTGGGCACCTTTATGCAAAGGGCAGGAAGTTATGGATATAAAACTTCCAAATCATTATGACGTACAGAATATTTGGTCCAAGGTAACGCGATGCGTCCCACGTTTGTAAAGAGAGATCAGATTAACAACTATAGGATTGCAGTAGGCAATCAGACCAGGACTTAAACCTGGCAGGTGCAGCTTGTTGTTTACACGTAAGTACCCTAAGTAAACAATGCGACGTCCTCAGAAATACAAATCAAACATTTCAAACTTAGAATCCAGACTCATGATAATGTTGTGTGTTGTGAAATAAACTTCTGACCGGTTGCAGTGCGAGAATACACAAAATTCAACCACGATGCTGAAACCCTGACAGTAAAACAGCACTGATGTATGATTTCACACACGGCATCTGCCCCCTTATCGCTAGCTTAGCTTAGCTTTAGCAAGAAATATAGCCACATTAAACCATGACATTAAACTGACACCATTTAGAATCTTTTGGCTAAATATCAGAGTTTGTTGTCGTTACTTGTGCATTAAGTTTGACGTCACTTTCCTGTCTAGTCAGGAAACATTGTGAGTCTTTTTGTCTTATCTTACCAGAGAGCAGTCCAGCGTTATTTCCTTGTGAGTCCCTCGGGTTTGATCCTGTTTGTTTCTCGATTACTGAGTTTGCCCGTCTCCTAAACCAGTACCTTTGCCTGTTAGTTTGATCTCTCGGTGTCGACCCTTTTTCTGATTAAAAAGGCTTTGATCGAGAACCTCCCCTCGTGTGTCTGCATTCTGAATCCTCCAGTCTGTACCTGATATCCATATCTTTGCTCACGAATGTTTTGTCTTTGGGAGCGGTTGGTTGGGGTGGTGATGAAGGTCATTTCTATGATTGAAAAGCCCTCGGAGCAGCTCCTCTTTGTCAACTTGCTATGCAAACTAGAGGCCTCAGTGACTCACTATGACCTCTTTAGGCAACACGTGGTATATCGAGGGAAGATAGGCCGCAGCTAGCTGATTAGCTTGCTCATTCCTGTGGCTATTTTTGGATCACTTTAAGTTGATAATGGGCTGAATCTTAAGATTGCCGTTTCAGTAGGGAAGGATCACTGGCTGAAGATGAGGACTGTGCACATGTGATTAGCTGAGTGCAGTAGCATTAATTCAGATGATGATGATTCTGCGCAGCCAATCAAATCTGCCGTCCTCATCTTGAGTTTCTGTGGTGGTGAGTGCCATAAATACTGTAAAAACTGCACAGGCTAAAACAAAAATTCTCCATCTAAATTTAACAGTTCTGAATAATTTAGCATCTTGGACCAGGCAGAGGCTATTATCCTGCTATTCCTGTTGGTGATTTTGCTAACAAGACGGGTTAGAAACCTTCCCAACAAGTGCTCAAGACGAGGATGCTTGTCGTCAACATGGACCCAAAATGCACACAGAGCAACACACTGTCACACACACAGATCCTTGAAGCCTGTCGGCGTCTGTCGGCGTCGATCTCGCCGAGCGTCTCTGAGTCCCGTCAGCTGCTGCCGCAGTCAAACATGCACACACACTACTAAAGACGCGTTTATCTTTCTGACTTTCAGTGCTGATATTCTGTAGTGTCTTTTGTCCTGTTTGTCCTTTTATGCCTCCTCCCTGGCTCTCCAAACGCAGGGTAGCGCTCCATCCGTGCAGCTCCGGCATAGGAAATTTTCAACTAAAAACTTTTCCTTTCACAAAATATTGAAGTTTAATCAGGAACTAAATGCAAATTGCGGCAAGCAAGCGAATGGAAAGCACAAAAAGAGCTTTCATGACACAAATCTGAAAGCAGACAACAAAACTGGCAGCCTGTAAAGCACCGGACAACAAACAAACAAAGCAGTGGGAAGCAGAGAAACGAGCCAGGAACAGGAAATCAAAATAACCGGAGTGAACCAGAAAGAGGGAAAGTACGTTCAGTAAAGGTACAGGACGATCAGCAACGGATGAAACCAATCATGTAATATCACAAAGGAGGGAACAAACACACAGGAAGTGTAGAATATTAAGAGTAAAAAATATCAAACTGTGTTTAAATTTTGAATTCAAATTTTTTATAAGGCAAACCAGAACTTTGTGTGACCAGAACTTTATTTGATTATTTTCAGCTGTAGTCTACAAACATAGTTTTCAATCTGTTACTGCACATCATCAATAATGGCCGACCGCATCGCACGGCAATCTTCCCGATCACTGTTCAATATCAGTATTTATTGATTACTACGAATGTTTTTCATGTTAAGTGTAAAAGCAATTTTAATTTGCAGGTGGGATTAAGTTTACCACTCTTCATCTGAGATGATATCAAACCTGCTCTTCCTGGAGATTAATTGAGGAAAACTTTGTGGTGTCTGTTTATAGTCATTTTGATGCGCTGTGGACCCATTTTTGATGTTTCATTGATCTGACTGTTTCTGATTGACGGTCTGAAGATGCTGTTTCGTGTCGAGTGAACAGAAACTGACTGTGATGTAGAGGTTTAGTCGTCATCGATGTTTCGGGTTGTCCACACTGACTGACACATGAACTGATTAGGTTTGGGAGGTCAAAGGTCACTCTGACCTGAAATCTCAAGTATCTTTTTGTTACAAACCTGCATTTGGACTCAAAGGTGGTTAATTGGTTATATTTTGGGGGTCAAAGGTCGCTGTGAGCTTACCTATTGTGACAGTGGGATATCTGGCCAGTGTTAAAGGGGTATTACAAACAACAACCTAACTTAGGTCACGTCGAAGTGGTAACGGCGAATTCGAGAACTGTTAGCATTTCCACAGATGCTGTCGGACATAGAATTGTGTGCAAAGATATCAAAGAGATTCCTTGGTGGGAATAATGATAAGCAACACATGTATGTTTCCTTATTTGTGACAGCCAAAGTCCGTCGTGATCATAGAGTCAATGAAACTGTCAATCATGAACTGTGTTCTAGCATTTTACAGCTCAACTTCTGTTGCCATTGTTTTAAGTTTGGAGGTGGATGCAGCAACCGGAGGGCTGTTATGGTTTTTTTTTAGCATTCAAGTGTACGACTCCTTTTCTAAATTGGAACTCCTGGGTAAAGGCTGAAAATAAAGGTCTTATTTTCATATTAAGAATTAGTTTTTGGTTTCTTTTTCACATTTTCCAGTAGTTTGTAAATTTGGGCAGGTCCGTAATATGAATCAGGAAGTGACAGCTCCCCCTTATGGCCACAACCCCTCGAACATAATCAGCCGTGTTTTTATATTTGGCCTTTTAAAGCTTTTAAATGACACTTTAAAAATCTGAAACTACAGGAGTGAATAAGAAGATGGACTCACTAAATAACCTTGAAAGAGCAAAGGTTGTCCCAGTTTTTTTCGAAGTGTTGCTCAATGATAATTCATCAAAAGAGATTTAAGCCACGTTTCCACCAAGCAGCACGGTTCAGTTCAGTTCAGTGCGGCACACTTGGGAACAGTAAGCTCATTACAGGCCGTGCGTTTCCACTGGCAACCGTACCGTTACCTGGTGGATGGGGCAGTCTGACTGTACCAGCTTACGTCAGTAGCGTGATATCATAGAAATGCGATACATTCACAGCTCTAACAATTACAACGCAAAAAAATCAATGCCCCTCAGTACCCCGCCTTCGCCCAAAGAGCCCCCCCCCCCCCCGCGACCCCTAACGGGATAAGTGGTAGAAAATGAATGAATGAATGAATGAAAAATCAATACCATACTGAGCCGACTGAACCGTACTGCTTGGTAGAAACGGGGCTTTAGAGAACCAAAGACAGAATATGTCTTCGGAACTAAAAAGCCAATTGTACCTGAGTAAAATCTGTTGTAAAATTACCTTCACTCTGAAATTCTGTCTCTTCCTGTTTGTCTTTACCACCAGCTCCGCGTCTTCAAGCTGGCTCGCTCTTGGCCCACCCTCAACACCCTCATCAAGATCATCGGTAATTCCATGGGCGCCCTGGGCAACTTGACGCTTGTCCTCGCCATCATCGTCTTCATCTTTGCTGTTGTCGGCATGCAGCTGTTTGGTAAAAACTACCAGGTAACACCTCTGACCTCTGACCCAGGTACAAGCTTGATGTCATGCAGATTCATTACATCATCTAGGGCAGGTCGTCTTTTGATCGGAGGATCAGTGGTTCGATTCCTGACCCAACGGGTTGAATTGTACTTGGACAAGATACTGAACTCCTGAATTCCATCAGTGTGTGAATGGTTTGTAATCCTCGCACACCCAACTTAGTGGGAACTACACTTCCATCTGCTTATGAATGGGTGGATATGACTTGAAAGGTGCTATATAAATGCAAGTTTATTGACCGTTGGACGCATCTGTTCCATCCTTCCTCCAGGACTGTGTGTGTAAGATCTCGAAAGACTGCACTCTTCCTCGCTGGCACATGAAGGACTTCTTCCACTCCTTCCTCATCGTCTTCAGGGTGCTGTGCGGCGAGTGGATAGAGACCATGTGGGACTGCATGGAGGTCGCAGGCCAGCCGCTCTGCATCCTGGTCTTCATGCTGGTCATGGTCATCGGAAACCTGGTGGTGAGTGACCTTAGGCCTTTGGTTTGATAGCCATGAAAGCTTCCTGAAACCTTTGGATCTGCTTGCGTCATGCTGGAACTAACGTAAATCCACTGAGCAGTCAGGATTAACAATAACATCGAGTTTACATTAGATTATTAGAAAAATATCAACTGTAAAACTGATTGTAGCAGGTCAATGTGTGATTAGGAACAAGATTATATATCGCTGGTAATGCAACGTCCCAAAAAAATTGTGAATTTTGGTTAGAGGTACATTGTCGGATTTCGGAAGCTTCTATTCTAAGCTACAGACAACAGCTGCTCATCCAGGGCCATGAATTCCATCATTTTCATTGTAATCCCTTGGGTCTTTTCACTGTTCACGCTGAGGAAAGACAGTAAAGGCTGCTTGATTGTAGCTAGCTGTGTAGCGCTAGCGTTACCTTTCCAGTTGTTAGCTTCCTCAAACTGAACACTTTCAGATGGATGATGGCGTCTGATCAGGTGTATCGTTCCGAACGTTTTCGCAGTGTTTCGTGGTTTACTTTGGCTTTACATGTATTAGAAATTTTCAACTTTGTGTCTTCTTCCCTCACAGTGAAGAACTCCCACACTGTCGACATGTTTATGTTGCCTGTGGCTGCACGTGAGCGCGCAACTGGGATGCGCGTATGATGTCGGGCGCACGCATAGGACTTCTTTAAATAGGCACGCGAGATGCTGTGTTGGCATATTGCTGCCCTCTTCTGTTGTACTTGCCTTAATGCACCCGCTCTATTTCAGCTGGAGTGTAGGAACCAGATGTGTAGAACTGTTTGGCTTGTAATGAGAAATTCGTGGGCTGCTCGGATGATATCGAGTTACGGCCAGTCATGCTAAAAAAAAGGCCATTTCTTGTTCTGGACTAGTCAATCGTTGCATTTCTAGTTGTCGATGGAAAGTCAGAAATGGAAAAGTGAGAGTGGCTATTTTACATTTGGCCCTGTTTTTTTATGTCTGTCCAAAGAATTGCTGAGTTATGTGGGATCTTCTGAGTGCTACCGACAGAGTAAATGTTGGTCTGCTGACCTCTACTGTGTGTCCCCGTCCACCTCGTCCTCCTGTCCCTGTTTAAATCCCTGAAATTTATATCTGATTCTCCACATGTGCCGATGCTCAGCCGTGCCCTCGCTCTCTATTGGTCTTTTTCATCTCTCTCGTCAGCTGTTGTGTACTTCAGTGCAGTTACATGTTGCTGATCAGCCACAACATTAAAACCACTGACGAGAATCACAAGGGAATCACATTCACATGGATGCCAACTGACACAAACCACTCACACCACCCCCATCATCGGTCCCCGATGCAATGTGTACATTGCCCGTCCACACATAGACGCCTTTTAAACAGCCTGTTGCGATTCTCCATCTGTGTAAATGTGATTGATGGGGCTTTTACGGAGGCAGTGACAGCGCCGGATCAAATGTCTGTGTGGAACAACAGGACATAACGATACATTTTGTGTAGTAAATTTTTCAAAATTTAAGCAGCTAGCTACACTAGTTAGATAGCAGCTAACTCAAGAACAGAAAAAAAAAAGGATATGTTTGTTTGCACATTGGGGAGAAAACGCCAAGGAGATACGAACCCTCCGAGCAGAGGTTGAGATCATCCGCCACATTATTTCATAGTTTACAAAGCACTGCTCCTTGTGTATTTAAAACGTCACGCTGTACTCCACTGCGGCCGTGTCACACTTATCACACACGCTTCCATTTCAGTACCCGGCTCACTGTGTACAGTCACACTGCGAGCACACGTTATGACAGTGTGTCCGTGAAGGTTGTCAGTCATCCAGGTCATCTTAATCTCGGAGTGTTTAGTAGGAAGCAACTGGACTTCTTATCTTGTTTGAAGACGTTTCGCCTCTCATCCGAAAGGCTGGAAACCCAGGTATTCAACCCAGAGTGGGTGGTGGCAATCACCAAAAACAAGGACGTGGGGAAAACACCCCGCCTGGGGGCAATCCTCTAGCTAGGCATCATGTGAGTCGTTAAGGTCACATGAGCCCAGGTGTGAATCACTCGAGAGTGTTTGCCCCTCACCCCTGGTTTCATGTGACACCTTGGGTTCACATGGCCCCAGGTGTGTATGAGGGTTAAACCGTCTGGGGAGGGCTCCCGAGACAGCACCCAGGTGTGTGTGGGGGTTAAACCGCCTGGGGAGGGCTCCCAAGACAGCATTGTAGGTAGCAGACAAATGGTGTCTTAGTCCACCACCCCTGTTTAGAGAAGGTTTCTCCAAGTGGACAAAGATGGCCTCTTTTACTCCTCTTTCAAACCATCTGTCCTCTCTGTCCAGAACGTGGACATTGGAGTCCTCAAAAGAGTGACCTTTCTCCTTAAGATGCAGATGTACAGCTGAGTCCTGTCCCGATGAGGTGGCTCTCCTGTGTTGTGCCATGCGTCTGTGGAGGGGCTGTTTGGTTTC